>WWET01006956.1:11241-32067 GCA_011038615.1 Limnodynastes dumerilii | reverse complement strand
ACAGTATGGACGTGCTTAGCTGCGTAAATTCGTTCAGCCCATACGTACGCGTGCGTATGACAGCAGGTACGTTGGAAAAAGTTAAGGTAGGGTTTGGGAAGCGTATCTTGACAAAATACGTCCGTGCAAGTTGTGTGCCGAGGGGAGTGTAGCGAACTTACGTGCACGAAAATATGCTCCGCGAATAAACATACGGCAAATGTAGTTCTGGATCCGGCCCAATATGTTTAAGGACACACTTAAAGCCTTGGTGGGTAATTTGTTGCGTTGTCCATCTGAAAACTAATTTTTGGCTGTCTCCATTTAGAAAAACAGCCATTTTACATTTTAATTTTTTTTTAATGGGTAACTATGCCAATCGGCACACTTACCCATTCATTTTCAGAGCCCATCACCCGCCAGACTTGTCGCTCCTGCCGCAGACCCAACCACAAAGGTGAGTAATCTCTCCGGAGACTTTTAGTGCTGGGGAAGAAGGGTCAGGGTCATTGAAGTTAGGGTTAGGATAATGCTGCGTGTAGGGGAGTGTAGATTTAGGCTGTGGGGATGGGACACTTAGGGTCAGGCTGCGGGGAAGGGAGTCTTAGGGTTAGGCTGCGGGGAGGAGAGTATTAGGGTTAGGCTTCAGGGAAGGAAGGGTTAGTGACAGGTTGGGGGGAAGGGAGGGTTAGGGTTACAGTCATAGAAAAGTATTGTTAGGGTAAGGATTAGGGAAAGGGTTGGGGTTAGATTTATACTTACCTTTCAAAGAATTGGATTTCTTTGAGGCAAAACCAATCGATTTCCCGGTCAGCTTAGAACTGGCTGGGAGACAATGGTCCTTTCGAAATCGGGCCGTTCTCAGTGGATAGCCACACCCATCTTTTGGATTGTGGGGATTGTTACAATGGGCCAGATCCAGACCTCAGTACGAAAGTGTATTTACGCTAGCCGTTGTCTTAAAATCGCCTATATGTATTTACTTTGCATGCGTGTGGCAGATGTTACGCCACGTAACGCTGAACGTATGTACCTTTAGCGTAAATACCAACAAAGGGACGGGTCATCCATACGACACCCGGAAATATGCTTTGTAGGCGGAGGGAGGCATTTAAATTGTACAGTATGGGCCGGGTTTGGGCGTTCCATACGTGAATCCATTACATACGTCAGAACTTACGCTTTGAAAGGTTAAGGTAGGGTTTGGGAAACGTGAAACAACCAAAGTACGTACGAGCGAGGGGAGCGCATAGAAAATACGCTAGTGGTTCCCAAACTTTCTCAGTTCGAGGCACTCATAGGGTCTCCATATTTTTTCAAGGCACCCCTAAGACAAAAATACAATAGAATAGAACTGAATAAAATAGAAAATAGAAACATTCCACGGCACCCCGGTGAGAGCATTGCGACACCCCAGGGAGCCGCGGCGCACAGTTTGGGAACCACTGCGCTAGCGTAAAATACACCACGTGATGAAACGTAACAAGCCCATAGGTCTGGATCTGGCCCAATGACGGTAATTGGCGCTGTCAAAACATTGGAGGCAGAAGTGTAACGACATTGTATAAAATTGGGGCTAGCACGATTGATTTTGCTAAATGTATTCCTGTATTTACCAGACTTTAAATGTCAATGTCCCTGGAATAAAGGGAGCATGAAATAAAGTGCCTGGTATAAAAAGCTATTCTGTCTTCTATTACAGGGTTATTATAAGTAACTGGGCGGTTTTGTGTAACATTTACTGTACAGAAGAGAAGTAGACGTTATTTATAGTTGATTGATTTTTGAGGAATGGCTGCACTTACACACTTCCTTACCTATAACTTGCAGTTACATAAACAAAAGTGACCTTTCAGCGCTGGCAGGATTGTAAAACGCTGCAGTGTTGTGTGACAGAGAGGATCGAGCCTTCTGCTCGTCAATATCCATCGCTCATTTGACTGTAATTTCATTTAGCATTTCAGTATTTAGCATGGTCGTCAAGGAGACACAAACTGAGGTTTTTCTAAGTAATCTTGTAAAAAGGTCTCTGTCGACGGCCCATCAGCGCAATGTTTACCAAAATCATCATCATTTCTCTTGACCGTACAGAATATAAATTTTTTATCCGTGATTTCAAAACACTAAACCCGCTGCACATGTGCTTATTGCATTATTTAAACTCCTTTCTTCCATAAAGCCTACAAAACCTACTCCTGTCCACTGAGAGACACGGTCAAATAATCCGCCTGCTTCACATCGCTTCATGCTGGCTTGACTGTGGTGTCAGAGCGACACGCTTGTTGAGGCTTCCACATGACGTGGATGGGTGAGTATGTTTAGTGTTAGGGTGTGGTAAAGGGATGGTTAGGGTTAGGCTGTAGTAGGAGGGGGTTAAGGTTAATCTGCGGTAAGAGGAGGTTAAGGTTAGGCTATGGCGAAGGGAGAGTTAGGGTTAGTGTTTGTGATTTTTTATATTGACAACATTCAGGTCAGTATAATAATACTATAGATCTTAGTCAGGGGCGTAGCTAAAGGTTCATGGGCCCAGGTGCAAAAGGTCAGCTTGGGCCCCCCCACATAGAGGCTGTTTGAGGTGCACTACCGTAGTGCCAGTGGAGCGCAGCGCACCTCAAAAAACCTGTATGATCAGGTCCACAGAAGACAGATGAGTGACAGGCTGGTGCCCCCAGTATCCCTCATCGTGTGTCCAGTTCCCCCAGTATCCCTCATAATATATCCAGCCCCCCAGCATCCCTCATCATATGTCCAGTACCCCAGTATCCCTCATCATATATCCAGTTCCCCCATTATCCCTCATCATATGTCCAGTACCCCAGTATCCCTCATCATATATCCAGTTCCCCCATTATCCCTCATCATATGTCCAGTACCCCAGTATCCCTCATCATATATCCAGTTCCCCCATTATCCCTCATCATATGTCCAGTACCCCAGTATCCCTCATCATATATCCAGTTCCCCCATTATCCCTCATCATATGTCCAGTACCCCAGTATCCCTCATCATATATCCAGTTCCCCCATTATCCCTCATCATATGTCCAGTACCCCAGTATCCCTCATCATATATCCAGTTCCCCCATTATCCCTCATCATATGTCCAGTACCCCAGTATCCCTCATCATATATCCAGTTCCCCCATTATCCCTCATCATATGTCCAGTACCCCAGTATCCCTCATCATATATCCAGTTCCCCCATTATCCCTCATCATATGTCCAGTACCCCAGTATCCCTCATCATATATCCAGTTCCCCCATTATCCCTCATCATATGTCCAGTACCCCAGTATCCCTCATCATATATCCAGTTCCCCCATTATCCCTCATCATATGTCCAGTACCCCAGTATCCCTCATCATATATCCAGTTCCCCCATTATCCCTCATCATATGTCCAGTACCCCAGTATCCCTCATCATATATCCAGTTCCCCCATTATCCCTCATCATATGTCCAGTACCCCAGTATCCCTCATCATATATCCAGTTCCCCCATTATCCCTCATCATATGTCCAGTACCCCAGTATCCCTCATCATATATCCAGTTCCCCCATTATCCCTCATCATATGTCCAGTACCCCAGTATCCCTCATCATATATCCAGTTCCCCCATTATCCCTCATCATATGTCCAGTACCCCAGTATCCCTCATCATATATCCAGTTCCCCCATTATCCCTCATCATATGTCCAGTACCCCAGTATCCCTCATCATATATCCAGTTCCCCCATTATCCCTCATCATATGTCCAGTACCCCAGTATCCCTCATCATATATCCAGTTCCCCCATTATCCCTCATCATATGTCCAGTACCCCAGTATCCCTCATCATATATCCAGTTCCCCCATTATCCCTCATCATATGTCCAGTACCCCAGTATCCCTCATCATATATCCAGTTCCCCCATTATCCCTCATCATATGTCCAGTACCCCAGTATCCCTCATCATATATCCAGTTCCCCCATTATCCCTCATCATATGTCCAGTACCCCAGTATCCCTCATCAT
This sequence comes from Limnodynastes dumerilii, assembly GCA_011038615.1. Lineage (NCBI taxonomy): Eukaryota > Metazoa > Chordata > Amphibia > Anura > Limnodynastidae > Limnodynastes > Limnodynastes dumerilii. Next base: position 28,076 of record WWET01006956.1, on the reverse strand, counting down.
ATATCCAGTTCCCCCATTATCCCTCATCATATGTCCAGTACCCCAGTATCCCTCATCATATATCCAGTTCCCCCATTATCCCTCATCATATGTCCAGTACCCCAGTATCCCTCATCATATATCCAGTTCCCCCATTATCCCTCATCATATGTCCAGTACCCCAGTATCCCTCATCATATATCCAGTTCCCCCATTATCCCTCATCATATGTCCAGTACCCCAGTATCCCTCATCATATATCCAGTTCCCCCATTATCCCTCATCATATGTCCAGTACCCCAGTATCCCTCATCATATATCCAGTTCCCCCATTATCCCTCATCATATGTCCAGTACCCCAGTATCCCTCATCATATATCCAGTTCCCCCATTATCCCTCATCATATGTCCAGTACCCCAGTATCCCTCATCATATATCCAGTTCCCCCATTATCCCTCATCATATGTCCAGTACCCCAGTATCCCTCATCATATATCCAGTTCCCCCATTATCCCTCATCATATGTCCAGTACCCCAGTATCCCTCATCATATATCCAGTTCCCCCATTATCCCTCATCATATGTCCAGTACCCCAGTATCCCTCATCATATATCCAGTTCCCCCATTATCCCTCATCATATGTCCAGTACCCCAGTATCCCTCATCATATATCCAGTTCCCCCATTATCCCTCATCATATGTCCAGTACCCCAGTATCCCTCATCATATATCCAGTTCCCCCATTATCCCTCATCATATGTCCAGTACCCCAGTATCCCTCATCATATATCCAGTTCCCCCATTATCCCTCATCATATGTCCAGTACCCCAGTATCCCTCATCATATATCCAGTTCCCCCATTATCCCTCATCATATGTCCAGTACCCCAGTATCCCTCATCATATATCCAGTTCCCCCATTATCCCTCATCATATGTCCAGTACCCCAGTATCCCTCATCATATATCCAGTTCCCCCATTATCCCTCATCATATGTCCAGTACCCCAGTATCCCTCATCATATATCCAGTTCCCCCATTATCCCTCATCATATGTCCAGTACCCCAGTATCCCTCATCATATATCCAGTTCCCCCATTATCCCTCATCATATGTCCAGTACCCCAGTATCCCTCATCATATATCCAGTTCCCCCATTATCCCTCATCATATGTCCAGTACCCCAGTATCCCTCATCATATATCCAGTTCCCCCATTATCCCTCATCATATGTCCAGTACCCCAGTATCCCTCATCATATATCCAGTTCCCCCATTATCCCTCATCATATGTCCAGTACCCCAGTATCCCTCATCATATATCCAGTTCCCCCATTATCCCTCATCATATGTCCAGTACCCCAGTATCCCTCATCATATATCCAGTTCCCCCATTATCCCTCATCATATGTCCAGTACCCCAGTATCCCTCATCATATATCCAGTTCCCCCATTATCCCTCATCATATGTCCAGTACCCCAGTATCCCTCATCATATATCCAGTTCCCCCATTATCCCTCATCATATGTCCAGTACCCCAGTATCCCTCATCATATATCCAGTTCCCCCATTATCCCTCATCATATGTCCAGTACCCCAGTATCCCTCATCATATATCCAGTTCCCCCATTATCCCTCATCATATGTCCAGTACCCCAGTATCCCTCATCATATATCCAGTTCCCCCATTATCCCTCATCATATGTCCAGTACCCCAGTATCCCTCATCATATATCCAGTTCCCCCATTATCCCTCATCATATGTCCAGTACCCCAGTATCCCTCATCATATATCCAGTTCCCCCATTATCCCTCATCATATGTCCAGTACCCCAGTATCCCTCATCATATATCCAGTTCCCCCATTATCCCTCATCATATGTCCAGTACCCCAGTATCCCTCATCATATATCCAGTTCCCCCATTATCCCTCATCATATGTCCAGTACCCCAGTATCCCTCATCATATATCCAGTTCCCCCATTATCCCTCATCATATGTCCAGTACCCCAGTATCCCTCATCATATATCCAGTTCCCCCATTATCCCTCATCATATGTCCAGTACCCCAGTATCCCTCATCATATATCCAGTTCCCCCATTATCCCTCATCATATGTCCAGTACCCCAGTATCCCTCATCATATATCCAGTTCCCCCATTATCCCTCATCATATGTCCAGTACCCCAGTATCCCTCATCATATATCCAGTTCCCCCATTATCCCTCATCATATGTCCAGTACCCCAGTATCCCTCATCATATATCCAGTTCCCCCATTATATATATTCATGTCCTCATGTTCTATTACACCTCTTCCTTTATATAATGTCTCCTCCTGTACCTGTCACCCTCCAGTATATACACATGCCCTCGTGTTCTATTTCACCCCTTCCTTTGAAAAAATGCCCCCTCCTCGAACAACAGCTTATTTACGCAAGCCATAGTAACTGCACATACCCAAAACCCCTGAATGCAGAATGTATGGATATGGTTTCCGTATAGCCTGCAGTTCCATATGTGGGGCAGTTTATACTGTATATGTACGGTGGACTGGACTTCCTATGTAAATTGTACAGTAAGGGCTGGGTTTAGTCCTTACGTTTGATTATCTTGTCCACATGTTTAACCTTTCCTGCGGACAAGAAAAAGTAGGGCTCTGGACACATAAGTGTTTAGAATGGTGAATGTGAATGGGGGAGTGCTCTGTGCCCTTTTCACTCACTTAAAGAGCTTAGTAGTGGCCGAACGTACAGAAGAACCGCTCCGTGTATTCACGCTCCGCTACTAAGTCTGGATTGGCCCTGCATTTGCTTATTACACACAAATACCAAACCCTCGAACATGACTCATTCCATTAGGTACAATATAATCCGCTCCTGAGTTTCCAACTGTCACTCACCTGGTTTAAATGAATTAACTGATATTTAAAAAACTATTTGCTCCTATGTTTCTACCCCTCCTCCTTTGTTGAAGAGACAAATTGTTTTTTAAATATCAGTTAATTCATTTAAACCAGGTGAGTGACAGTTGGAAACTCAGGAGCGGATTATATTGTACCTAATGGAATGGGTCATGTTGGAGGGTATGAAATACTGAACAGCTCTATTTTTAAACTCTTATTTATAACTGAGCTGCAAAACACAATTTCTCAATGCATTCTGCTTGCACATTTTAAGTTTGCTTCCTCTTCTAGTTGAACATTGTTTTTCGAAGGTGCATATATTCTCCCTTTTAGCTGGTATTTCCAACTCTGGTTTGCCCAGGTGCAGATTTGCCCCTTATGTGCAGCCCCTCCTAACTTTGGCTAAGACACATTGAGCCTAATCCAGAAATACGCTCGTGTTCATATAAATCTTTCCTATATGTCTACTTCCTATGTCCAGACACTCAGAAAATGCATATTATCAATGTTCACGCAGCCCATAGCTGTGGTTAAACCTGACAGAACAGACCAAGCACGTCCCATATGACAGAAGGCGTCCTTACTCAGTCAATCGGACATATCTGTAGATACATTAACATCTATTCCTGACCTCTTCCTGTGTCTTCCATGTGTCTTCATGTCTTAGCAATCATTCCCGTATATTGATTTCCGTATCTTTATCTCAGCATTGCAAATCCAGGTTCAATCACAACTCGACATTCTCAGACACTTGTGGTTTCAAGGGCCATTCGAGGTCAGCTATTTTTTCCCCACTTCCCTTACAAATTATTTATAAATTAGCATTTTAAGGAATTATAGTGTAGACATAGTACTGGGAAAAACAATAGATAATTAACTTAGTGGTGGATTGTCTTAGTGGTCAGGATTGTTTCAAGCAGAACTGAATTTAAATAACAGAACATATTTAGAATTCTCGTCTCAATGCTTAAGAAAAGAGCAATTCCAGACTAAAATAAGTGAACCCCCTTCCCCCCCAATAACAAAATAAACCCTCCTCATAAAAATCTCCTGCCTAATTGGTAAAGAGAAAAGGGAAAAAGCAGATGACTGCTCAGAGCATTACTTAGCACCAATACAAATAATGAAAACAAATTTAAAATAAATTTAAAACACCTACTATCTCCCATTTGAACAAATAATGTAAATCTATATAGACCCATAGTTGGAAACTCAATCCATGACTGCTACAAATAGTAACATAAATGAATGTCCTATGTGTACTGCAATGGAGAATGGTAAAAACTGAAACAGAAAACTGCATCAAATGCAAAAAACCACAAACCACAGCGCTTTGATAATACGTATTACAAGTCTAGAAGAGTTCACAGCACCTCTGTGTCCATAGATCCAAAAAACTTTAAAAAAATGGTTTCACAGTACTTAACGACCTGTTAGTTTAAGGTTTCAACGATGGTAAGCAGGTGTCCCAGGATCCGAAACAAAAATAAAGTGCATATACACAGACCTTCTATACCCTTAGTCCAGATCCTCTAGATACCAGGGGAACTTCCATGCTTTGGAGGGGCTTGCGCATGCGCAGTAGCTCATATCGGTAAACTCCGGCCGCATATGCAATGCGGCCGGAGGTCTGCATATGGCCCCATATTGTTACGCGTCAATGGACTCTGTGTGATTTTCTTAAACATCGTTTCTTTTATTCCACAGCATAAAAACACAATCGTTCTTCCCACGATTCATAAATTATAATCTTCCCACGATAGACCTTTCTATGGTCAGGGATAACGGGCCAGAGTGGTTTCTGCTCGAGATGATCAACCACCAACAGCACACAACGGACCCAAATGTACTGCACAGCAAGTCAGACACTCACCCAGCTCGAAGTAGTGCCAAGCTAAACCGGACGCCGCCACCCACAACCTACGAGTTTCGACTGGAATGTCTTGCCATTTTATTCGATGTATCATTCCACTTATTCTCTTTACAGGGATTGGGTTTTTGAATTCGGTAAGGGGTGGAGGGAAAAACACCCCCCACATAGTACAACTGCTGCTGCATTAGGAAGCACAAGGGGTGTTATTGTTCTTAATTTTTATTAGAAAACTACATCAGACTATTTTAGAAGTTGATAGTTCACTCTCCTTATACAGTAGAAGCAGCTTAGTATTGAGTTTCATGCCGACCTACATATATAAGTGGTTTGCTCAGAATGGCAGATTAGTCATCACCTGTTTTCTCTCTCTTGACTAGATACAGATAATGGATTGGATCCAGACTTAAGTAAGTGCTTGAAATTAGTTACTCCTGGGTGAAACCATGTTTATTTCAGGGTAAGTCAAGTTAATTGTATTCTTTGCATGCAGGGATATATCGTTGAATTGCTTACTGTACACAGATACTGACCAGCTTTACTATCACACTGTTATTTAGACTTGGGATAGGAAACATCACCTCTCAACTGTAATATTGTTTGTAACAGATGAAATATGGCTCCCCTGCAATCAACATGGTTTAGCCCAGGAGCAACTAATTTCAAGCACTTACTTATGTCTGGATCCATATGAAGAGATCCAATATAGACTGTATATATACATATATAGTGGAAGGTAATTCAAAGCAGGGTTTAAAGCAATTGGATACATATTCTATTGGTGTCCCTAGCCATGAGCTGACTAATATGGCCAGCAAAGCAGTTTAAACGGTACAGCACTATGTTGTAGCTTTCAGTTTTTTTCCAGGTAATATTTGAGGTTGGTTTCACCATAATATCAAGCCAGGACAACCAATTCTTCTCACTTTCAACCACCTGATGCTTCAAGTTGCTAAAGGTTTTTTTAAGTTGTCCCTAGTTAAGTTTCCAGGAGATGTCTTCTTCTCCATTCCTCCACTGGGGGAGGGGGGGGGGCCTAAGCAGCAACCCTGCAGTAGGCTGGGCTGAGGGTCTCGTTGGCTGCATACTAAAAAGGTTTTCCCCATTTCAGATGCTGCTCCTACTGATCCCTAGATACCTAGATAGATCTACATTAGGCTCTTTGGGGTAGATCTTTGGATTCATCCGACAGTGAAATTACACACAGCACGTATGTAATTTCACTGTTTAGAAGGTTGTGCGCATGTACACAATTGGCCGGATCCAGAACTACGTCCGTCTTCCATAGACGGACGTAATTCAATGAACAATAGCTACTGTGCATGCGTAGTAGCTATTGTACGTAATCTGCGTATCGTTTCGATACGTAGATTGCGCATATGTTGTCTAAAAGACCGCATATACGCAATCTAAACTACGTACAGGGATCTGTCACACTGCATGTATGGAACTGCTGTATAAACAAAAACAATGGGCTGGATCCAATCTACGTATCGAAACGATACGCAAATTACGTACAATAGCTACTACGCATGCACAGTAGCTATTGTTCATTGAACTACGTCCGTCTATGGAAGACGGACGTAGTTCTGGATCTACCCCAATGTTCTTAAGCCATCGTATGGGTTGGCTCACATAACGTTTGTTATGTACGCCACGGCTTACGGATGAGGGGCTCTCCCCTCTTTTACGATCGTCGTAAAAGGAGATACAGATGTAAATGAAAATGAGGGGGTGTGACATCACGATCAGTTACAGCTGTAATGCCACATACCTGATCATAAAACTCAAGCTAGGATCCTGAACACGTAAGTGTCCAGATTTCTCTACCGACAGTAGGGAGTGCATGGGGCGTACACTGCCAGCTACAATGCCAGCCATAAGGCGCCCATAGGTCTGGATCCGGCCCTTTGTGAGAGATTCAACTCTAGTCAAAAATGTAGACTACCTGCAGTATAGCTATTTATTGTGTACTATTCTTTAGCACCAGGAGGTGGCAGTAACACAAATAAATATAGAATGTGGTGGCAGATAAGAGCCACATAACCCTTACAGTCAGCACAATTTATTTTTATTTTTTTAAATCATACTGAAGAACCTATATGACCCTCAGTTTAGTTTGAGATTTAGGATATCCTTATAGTTATCCTAAGTAAGTTTAAATTGTTCTATTGCTTTAACCTCTACCACCAGCAATGTAATTTTTTAACACATTTCCACTGAATCTCCCACCCTCCAGTTTATACACATGTTCTAATACATCTCTTCCTTTTAATAATGTCCCCTCCTATACCTGGTTAAACTCTTGATATATGTGAAAGCTGCTATCATGTCCCTCCTCTCCCTTCTCTGCTCCAAGCTATACATATTTAGTTCCTCTATTCTTTCTTGGTATGATTTGTTACACAGGCCATTCACCATTTTAGTTGCTCTTCTTTGCACAGTCTCTAATGTATTTATGTCTTTCTGGAGATATGGCTCCAGAACTGATCACACCAATGACCTGTAAAGTGACATCACTACTTCTCTATCTCTGCTACTAATTCCTCTCCCTATACAACCAAGCATCTGCCTTGCCTTTTCATTGCTTTGTTACATTGCTTGGCTACCTTTATATCACATGACATAGTGGCTGCAGTAAGGGAAGGGTTAGGGTTAGGCTGTAGTAAGGGGAGGGTTAGGGTTAGGCTGTAGTAAGGGGAGGGCTAGGGTGAGGCTGTAGTAAGGGGAGGGCTAGGGTTAGGCCATTGTAAGGTGACAGTTAGTGGTAGGCTATGGTATGGGGACAGTTAGTGTAAGGCAATAGTGAGGGGATGGTTAGGGTTAGACAAGGGGTGGGGAGCCATTTGGATATTTATAACATCATTCACAGGCCATACAAAATGATCAACTTTAAAATGAGCCTGCTGTATCTGGTCAAATATGTAACTATTATTATTTATTATTATTTTTATTATTTATTATTATTATTTATTATTATTATTATTATTGTTTATTTATGAGGCCCACAAGTTCTCAGCAGCGCCGTCCAAAATACAAGAAAATACAGTACAGACATACAGGGCAGGGATGGACAGCATAGTACATAATAATATACAGTACAGACATACAGGGCAGGGATGGACAGCATAGTACATAATAATATACAGTACAGACATACAGGGCAGGTGGCTTTGTCAAGGGTGACTGGGAGTGGGTCAGGTGCCTCCTTATAAAGCGATTGATGGCCAGTCGTGTGTGACCAGGCTAATCATTACTCGGACATCTGAAGAAGCGAAGAGACGTAGTGTTAATTAACGGAAAATACTTTATATCAAAACACAAGGTTGTAGGAAATAAAACTGCCCTAGAAATGGACAAAGTACACGCATCCTATACTGTCCAGTGCTGCAACTGTTGCAGCTCAGAATAGAACATGTAGAAAAGGCGCCTTCTCTGGCAACATGCAATCGGAAGCGTGTAGGCAGAGACTGGGAGATGCATTGGCTGCTGTCTATACAGTTTTTTTGTTTATAATCATATTAGAGCACTAAAAAAAATTATTTAAAAAGTGTTATATAATGTCTGATTAGAATAAGTGGCAATCAGCTGCTTGTCAGGCTTTAAAAATCATAATTGTAAATTTCATTGTAAAAAGTGTTTTAAAATAGAAATTATGGTTCAATTTAATGATTCTATTTTAAAAACGTGTTTTTTACTTAAAATAATGCCATTTATTGAAAAAAAAGTCATCCGTTTTACACTTATACCAGTTATGATCTGGTGTAAAATTTTAGGAGAAAGCGCAGGCAATCCGACCAGTTACTGCGCCCGCTGTTGCCCTCCCTTTCTAATTTAAATATGGTGGACACAGGCGGATGGGTAGCAGTGCGTCCATCTTTATGTGCTTCCTCCTGTTCTGAGCATGTGCAAAGCTCATTCACGCTGCGCTTTCACCTAAAAAATAGGATCAGGTTCTCTGTGCGTAAGTGAGTGTGAGTGTGCAGTATTTACCCTGTCTGTAATTGAGGAATGCCAACTATCAGCAATGTTTCAAGTCTCCCTACAAGCAAGAAGAGACAGTATAAAATATTATTTACTAACTACAGACAACCACAAGATGTATTCTGAGTCAGCCAATATGTTCTGTTTTGTTCTGTTAAAATCTTTTTCATGTGTCAGCTTTATAATTGCCTTCACACCAAGAACATGAAGACGAATGCTGTATCCCGTATATATTGATGAGTAGAATTCTTTGCACTGTGTTCTGCCTCATAAACATATCATAGTAAGTTGTCTGTGCTTTGCATTTGCATAGGATTGTAGATAAAACATAGCATAGCTAAACCACATTGGGCCTGATCCAGACCTACGCCGATGCGCTGTGCTTACTAAAGCCCAGCGTATTGGCGTTCACCTTCCCCGACACTCCCCCTTTGTGGGCGTATGGCCCCTTCCTTACGCCGGCTGACGGCTACCCTAACTTCAGCCGGAGTAAGGAAGGGGCCATATGCTTGCACAGGAGCGTATGGCCACCTAGCCCGCCGCGTTCACTTTCACAGACACTCCCCCTGTGCGGGCGTATGGCCCCATCCTTAGGCCAGCTGAAGGCTACCCTAACTTCAGCCGGCGTAAGGAAGGGGCCATACGCTCGCCCTCATTAAACTAGAATCCCCCGCCCAACTACACTAACCTGAACGTAGGGATGCTGGGGACGTCCCCTCCAGCGTCCCTACGGCGCTGGTACGGACACCACGATCGGGCGTTGCTGTAGCGACTCCGGGCAACATCTGCCCGGCGCATGCGCAGATCGGCTTTTCAGCCGATCTTACGCTTACGCCCGCCGTCCTAGCGATTGTGTTACATTTGACAATAACGTTGAAATTGATTGTTTTCCCTCAACATATCCTGAAACTTATAACTTTAATTCTTAAAAGATTAGACTCATAACAATACACAATATGACAGAGTACAATAAACAGAGGGTTGTAGTAATTTCCTGGGCTTTGGGTATATAATATAAACTCAACATTGTTAATGAGTATACAGAGGCAAAAACACATGTATTAACGTTTATTGGATCAGTACATGCACTGTTGAATAGGATGTTATATTGTCACTGGAAAACGTCTGCACACGAATCCGAGTGCAATCTGTGCGCATTCCAGACTTGTAACACTTCCGGTGGGTTCCAAAAGTGGGTGTGTTGTGGTTGAAAGTAGGAGGGGATTAATATTACAATGAAGTGTAAAGACGCCTATTCGGGAGAGTTCCCAATATTAATATAGGGCTCCATTTACTAAATGGTGAAGCCTTCATTTCAGTAGATAAAGACCGCTTTCACCTGAAAAAGGTCTTTATCTCCTGAAAATGAAAGTTTCACCATTTACAAAGCTGTAATGAATGCGAGCCGCCTGATCAGTGTATTTGCGATTGTGTTTGCGATTGTTAAATTTGGTAGTCCAGCCGTATCCCCATACCCCTTTTCTTCCCCCTAATAGCTGTTATTAAGGGGGTTAAATATTGGGAGACTGCTGAAATATAAAACAGAAGTGGCAATGGTAAGAAAAATAAATTATATATATTTTTATTTTTAAGTGATAAATAATAAAAACACTTTTAATTTTAAATAAGTAAATAAATGACAAATAAACAGTTAAAACTTACCTGTCCCGGCGTCACGTCTTCCTCCGTGTCCCACTCATGTGCAGTGTTGTGTGCCTTTTGGGACATTACATTTTTAAAGTCCCAAAAGGCAGCTAGTGCGCATGCCTGGGCAGTACAGCTCTGAGTGAGGACGAACGATGTCTGCAAGGTGCAGCGAGCCTTAATTACATGATTAGCGCTCAATACACTAATCATAGTAAATGGAGCCGATAGAGTATGTCACTTGAAATTCAATGCGAGTGATAAAAGTGATCTCCCAAACGTTTGCATGGAAGCGTTGAATAGAGCATGGGAAACTGCTTTTGCAAACAGATCTTAGGATTCATTCACTAATAAGACCACTTATAATAAATAAATAAATAAATAATATTCATGTAGAGGAGGATTAAGCTCCAAAAGGTTCTGGCCTCTATTTACTAAAAATAATGCTGCAATCGTTACTTACCTTTGCTAGGATCACTTCTCCTTGCTGTGAGCCTGACAGCTCTGAGACAAGGAGGGCAGCCATTACATCATGTCAGTCTCTCACCTCTGTGTTGATTTGGGGTGTGATCGAGCCACAGTAAGGACAGGAGCGAAGAGAGAGCAGGCTGCATGAAAGAACATGGATGGGTGACCTCTAGTGGTTAGAATTAAATACATGTCTTTCATAGAAAAACACTTTTCCCTTGTACCTCCCATTCCTAGGGCAGGCCCGAGTCTATAGTACTGGCATTTCCCCACCTGATGGTGACTATGATCACCAGAGACATAGGGCCTGATCCAGAGCTACGNNGTTACGCTGAGCGCTACAGCGCTCAGTGTAACATCGTAGCTCTGGATCAGGCCCATACTACCAGTACCCTGGTTATCTTTCATTGTGGAAGTGCTTCTCTGCAGATTTTCCCATAAAGATATGAGGTCACATTGGTAATATGATGTAAGCTTTAAGGAGGCACATTGGGAACATCAGATGGGCATAGAAAAAAAATCTTAAAGTGGCTAAATATGGACATGGAAAAACTAAGTGTACCCAGTAGAAAAAAGATAAATTGAGATGCACAACAATTGTGGAAAATTATTATTCTGGATCCAGCCATAAGATGAATAAAATGAAGAAATAGGCAAGAATATAAATATGTGAAAAATGAGTTAGGTTTTGGCCAAATTGTGAAAACTCCTGATTTAGACCTGAATGTCCTTGTGATAGTGTCCAGTATCTCAGCACCTCCCATGCCCAGAAGAAATGTGCGTGCAATTATGGCAATTCAGAACCAAACACAACTCTCTTTCCTCTTGTGTTTGGAGGGGTGTTTGCGGAAGTGAAGGGTTGGTGTCATGTAGTCAAAGTACAGCAAGGGCCTGCTCGCGCCATTGCACCAGATCTAGATCTGAAAGTGCAGTTTCTGGCAAAACATTTGCACCATGTCTTAAGCTCTTAAACGCAAATTAAAAGGCGTGGAAATGCTTCTTATGCATTGTGATATGCATTTGTCGTAGGACTTACAGGGAATTTTCCCAGTTGGCTGATGGCCTCTGGAGGCTACTCAGAGGCTCCTATTTTATTTGAAGAAGACTAGGAAGTTGACTGTCATGGGTGGTGGTGGCTAAAATGATGTCTGAATGGAACAAAGATCATTAGAATGCTGTGTGTATTGGGTGGTGGTCACTAAGATTCTGTATTTTTCAGGTGGTGGTCCCTAGGATTCTCTGCTTTTTGGGTGGTGGTCACTACGCTACTGTATGTATTCGATGGTGATTACCAGGATGCTGCATGTATTGGGTGGTGGTCACTATGCTACTGTCTGTTTTGTATGGTGGTGGATACTAGGATGCTGTATGTATTGGGTGGTGGTCACTAGGATGCTGTATGTATTTGATGGTGGTTACTAGGATGCTGTATGTATTGGGTGGTGGATACTAGGATGCTGTATGTATTGGGTGGTGGATACTAGGATGCTGTATGTATTGGGTGGTGGTCACTAGGAAGCTGTATGTATTGGGTGGTGGTTACTAGGATGCTGTATGTATTGGGTGGTGGTCACTAGGGTGCTGTGTGTTTCAGGTGGTGGTCACTTGGTTGGCAGTGACTACCTGCATTGCATAGAGGTCACTATAAATCTTTCTATACTGGGTTGTGAAATATTAGTCAGTAGATGTCGTCTTTGCTTGTAACTCTTTTACATAACACACTTAATTGGCAATAAATATCCCTGCCCCCATATCATGTATCTGCGCTGCTTTTATTATATGTTTCTAATTTCTATACTAATCCAGTTTACATATTTTTTTGACCCCGCCATTAATGATCTCGCCTAGATTTTTTTCAGGGCCACTTTAAGTTCCCAATCCGGCCCTGGTTACACGTTTTGTCCAGATGCCCTAAATACCACCTGTTATTTGCGTTCGGATGTATGAGACGCCTGGTGAAATCGTTTTTGCGTCATGATCTTGATCAGAATCTCCGTGTTGACTTTTTATTCTGCTCATTCCAAATGTTCTTCGGCAAAGCTGCACATCTCTGAGATCAGTTATCTAAGAAAAAAAACTAAGGATAAAATATCAAACAAAACGAAACGAATGAGCCAATTTATAGCCTTACATCCACTGGGACGCTGTGAGGGAAATTATCTATAGAAAATGACATTTTTCATGCTACATTAATATCAAGGAGACCTTTAAAGGAAGAGCTGCGTATTGTGGTTTATAAATGGTGCACATAATGTGAAAAAAAGACCACAATCCCTGATAATGGTGCAGATGATGACTGGCGGCATTTAGAAGTTGACAACATTTGTTCTCTTTGGGCCGTATTCAGAGATCTGTTTTTGAGGGATGTTACGTGCGCATTTTAGGATCGATTCAACTGCGCATGCGTAGTAACTTTGGGCCTGATCCAGAACAACACCCGCCGTCGCTAGGTCGGCTTGTGTAAGATCGGCTTTTCAGCCGATCTGCGCATGCGCCGGGCAGATGTTGCCCGGCGTCGCTCTGGCAACGCCCGATCGTGGATCGGGCATCCGTAGCAGTGCCGTAGGAGGTAGTTAAATGAGGGTAGGAGGGCGGGCTAAGCGGCCATACGCTCCTGTGCGAGCGTATGGCCCCTTCCTTACGCCGGCTGAAGTTAGGGTAGCCTTCAGCCGTTGTAAGGAAGGGGCCATATGCCCGCACAGGGGGAGTGTCGCTCAAAATGAACGCCGATACGCTGTGCTTAAGTAAGCACAGCGCATCGGCGTAGGTCTGGATCAGGCCCTTTATGTACGTAGTTTACGTTGAATATATACGCACGGAAGTGCCTAACAGATGTACATGTGAATCACACTTGGTGACATATGCACGGGAAAATTGACATAAAAGTGGGTGGGGGAGGCATTTAAATGAACGCATGGAGGCGGGGTTATCAAGAATCATACGGACAGAGCACATATAAGTCCACACGTAAAGAACAGAGTGGTCTATGGACTCGTGAGTCACCGACAGTACGTCCAGGAGAGGGGAGTGTCGGGGTTGTTGGTGGGTGTTTCCTTGCTCCGTTCCTGTGTATAATTGCGTACCTTTAAAAAACGGATTTCTGAATACACCCCTGTGTTACTGATCCCATTGATGGTTCTCAGGTCTAAGCGTAAATGTGAATGCAGCGCACATGCCATGGATGCGTTTGTAATTGGCAACCGATTACACAATTACACATAGCTTATGGGCACACAGCAGGTGAGCTGAATGCAGCCATGTGCCCAATTACCATGTGCAAGAGTAGAGCATGCAACTATAACGAACCATCCCCTTCTCGCAGTCTATCCCCAATCTTCCCCAGCCCACTGAAGCCTGACGCAGGCTGTATGGGAACGGCTGCTTATTCAAAACGGGCATTAGATCTACTACCAATTCCCAACTCTGACTATTCATAATTCACAGATTAGTTTTTACGGCGTATTGCGTGTGTATTTTTAGGAGCGGAGTAACTGAGCATGCGTAGTAACTTTTTCCACGCAAATTACGTAGTATTTCCGCACATAAGTATTTTCGGCACAGGCTAGTGAATCGCACCGAGGGACATACGTACGGAGGGGCGTGGCTTTTATCCGTACAGTAGAAATTACGATAAAGTGGGTGGGGGAGGGCATTTAAATGGGCATTTGAGAGAGCGGTTAGATAAATACGCACGTATATTACTTACGTACATGCATATTTATCTAACCATAAATACACACATAGAGATAACGGTGCCGAGGGGACTGTCATGGGTGTGGCCTAGCTACGTGTGTTTGTAAAGATGCGAACGTTGTAAATACGGATCTGTGAATCAGATCCAATATGGGCAATTCAATATCGATATAGCCACAATGCATCTGTACCTGTGTCTAAAATAGCCTATTTGGACTGGCAACTGCATCCTCAGTAACACAGTAGTGATCCAGCACAGTACAGTGATCCAGCACAGCACAGTGATCCAGCACGGTACAGTGATCCAGCACAGCACAGTAATCCAGCACAGCTCAGTAATCTAGCACAGCACAGTGATCCAGCACAGCACAGTAATCCAGCACAGCACAGGGATTCAGCACAGTACAGTAATCCAGCACAATACAGTGATCCAGCACAATACAGTGACCCAGCACAATACAGTGACCCAGCACAGTACAGCACAGTGATACAGTACAGCACAGTGACCCAGCACAGCACAGTGATCCAGCACAGTACAGCACAGTGATACAGCACAGCACAGTGATACAGCACAGTACGATAATCCAGCACAGCACAGTGATCCAGCACAGTACAGTGATCCAGCACAGCACAGTGACCCAGCACAGCGATCCAGCAGAGTACAGTGATCCAGCACAGCGCAGTGATCCAGCACAGTACAGTGATCCAGCACAGTACAGTGATCCAGCACAGCACAGTGACCCAGCACAGCACAGTGACCCAGCACAGCACAGTGATCCAGCAGAGTACAGTGATCCAGCACAGCACAGTGATCCAGCACAGCGCAGTGATCCAGCACAGTGCAGGGACCCAGCACAGTGCAGGGACCCAGCACAGTCCAGTGATCCAGCACAGTACAGGGATCCAGCACAGTCCAGTGATACAGCACAGTACAGTAATCCAGCACAGCACAGTCCTGTGACCCAGCACAGTACAGGGATCCAGCACAGCACAGTCCAGTGACCCAGCACAGTACAGGGATCCAGCACAGTACAGGGATCCAGCACAGTACAGGGATCCAGCACAGCACAGTCCAGTGACCCATCACAGTACAGGGATCCAGCACAGCACAGTCCAGTGACCCAGCACAGTACAGGGATCCAACACAGTACAGGGATCCAGCACAGTACAGTAATCCAGCACAGTACAGGGATCCAGAACAGTACAGTAATCCAGCACAGTACAGGGACCCATCAAAGTACAGGGACCCAGGACAGCACTTAGTTTATATGCACAGTGTGAAAAATGACAATCCTCACCACGACATCTGATGTACACACAGCCCTGAGGAAGCCTCCATATGCAGCCGTTATTAAAGCAAAGGATTATAATCTAGACTTAATGGAAATATATGGCAAAAAGGTCGAACTATGGAACCATATGTTATAACAACAGAGATTTTTGCCCTTGTGATTTTATCCAGCACATACTGTATTGCAAAAGCTGAGAATGTTTATCCTTCCATGATCATTATTTCTGGGTGATTTTTCATTCCTTGAATATTTGCAGCAGGGTTCAGTTACCTCGAGCTTTCTAGATGTGGGTTAGATAGATACCATGTAAAACAAGTGTTTTCTGTGAGAGCAGCGGGTAATGCATTCTTACACATAGCGCGCCAATAACATCAAGCCTGTGCTTCCAGCTGATGCAGGAAATTATATTTTTGGATTGATGCAATAAAAAGAGCAGACGAATGATTCGGTCACGGCTATAAAAAGCTCTGCGGTAAATCAAGGGCAGCAGTAGGTAAGACTTTAATGCTAAGAGACTCTGACAGGTTCCAAAAATAAACCAAAGCTTTAGAGAACTAAAAATCCTATGACATCATTCATGAACATTCACACTGATGTGTAACAGTCACCTACAGACACTGCAGGCAGCCATTGCAGTAAAGAGAATTTAGCCCAGTTACAATCTCACTACTACAATATAGTGCTCTCTCCTCTGCTCAGTCCAAGCTCTCTCCTCTGCTTTCTCCTCCACACTCCTCTGCTCTATCTATGCTCTCTCCTCTCCCCTGTCCCCCGCTCTATTTGTGCCCTATTCACCACTCTCTCTTCTACTCTGCTCATGCTCTCTCCTCTCTCCTCTGCTCTGGTCATGCTCTCTACTTAGCTCTCTCCTCTGTTCGTGCTTTCTTATCTGCTCTCTCCTCTGCCCTGTCCATGCTCTGTCCTCTGCTCTGTCCTCACTCTCTCCTCTGCTCTGTCCTTAATCTCTCCCCTGCTTTTCATGCTCTCTTCTCCACTCTTT
>WWET01006955.1:18174-39978 GCA_011038615.1 Limnodynastes dumerilii | reverse complement strand
TTTCACATCACCACCAAAAACCCGGGTTTTTGCAAAATGCCGGGTTTTTGCTGAAAAACCCGGGTTTTTGGTGGTAATGTGAAAGGGGTACTAATAACATTTTCTTATTTATTTCAACAGATGCCAAGGATAATGTGATCCCTCTTATCATAGTGGCTGCTGTGTGTGGAAGATGCCAAGGATAATGTGATCCCTCTTATCATAGTGGCTGCTGTGTGTGGAATTGTTGTTGGAATAGTCACTACCTATCTAATCTGGCGGTACAGAATCAATAAAAAACGTAAGTGCTTCTATCCTCATCAGGCCAGAAGGACGAGATAGCCTGAAGAGAAATAAGAGCCTTCAGTTTGTTAAGTAACCAACCAATGAAGACTTCATAGAGGGTGGTTAGTAGGGTTCATTAGGGGATAAGGGAGGGCATATAATGGGGTTAGGTGAACAATATTAAAATTTGTAGTAACCAATAGCTCATTGGGAGTTTATAGATGATTTAAAATACAGATAAGTTTGTGTAAAATATGATTTTTACTCCTGATTCTGTTTTACAGCAGAACATAAAGACCCAGAGGGAAATGTATTATTACAAGGAAAGAAAAACAACTCTGCAGGTAACCATAAGCGATACCTACACAACATTTAAGAATATAACAAACAGCAAGAAGTCTTTATAAAAGACCAACCAACTCCAACTACTATCAGCAACATAAACAAAAACCTGACCAAATCATTTTAGTTAAACTCACAAAGGTGAAAGTAGAACTTTATAATCTTATGGCTGAAAAGACCGAATGGCAGCGGTAATATGAAAAGGGTAACAAGCCGATTCACTGCTTGCTAACCAATTAAAGGCCAAGAGAGCTATGCAAGGAAGGAGAGACTCCAATCGTATGCTTCTTTATAACACTAGGGCAATTGATAATCAACAATTATACAATTTAGACTTCAATCACAAGCAGATGAGCACATCAAGAATATCTTAATTCTGGCAAGCTATAAAAATTTATCTAAAGCACAGGCACTGATTTTTAGTGCAAAAATATCCCTAAATTCCTAGTAGGTTAAAGAGTCCCGGGTCCAGACAACTATTCAGCAGCCTATTATAACATTTTTGTCTCCTTGGATCACTTCCCTTTTTAATTTCATAATACAGGGAGGGCACTTTTACCACTTACTCCAAAATCATAGCCCTCCCCAAACCCAGTAAGGATCATACCCTTTTGCTCCACCTGTAGGCCAATATCCCTCCTTAATTCAGATTTGAAACTATTCACTAAAGCATTAACTGATAGGCTAAATCAGACTATTTCTGCCCTCATAGATTCAGACCAGATTGGATTTATCACAACAAGACAGGGGGTGGATAACACTAGACATACGATTAATCTTCTTTATCATGTTGATGTAACTAAAACACCATTAATCGTACTGTCTCTGGGCGTTGAGAAGGCGTTTGATCACCTCTCGTGGTGTTTTATGATGCATAACCTAAATTCTTTTGGTTTTGAGGGAAACTTCCTAAATGGTATTAATGCCCTTTACCATTCTGCTTTAGCTTCGGTCCCCAGTGATGGGCTAATGTCTGTTCCATTCTCAGTTTCGAAATGGAACGAAGCAAGGATGTCCCCATTCTAGTATCACTTATGTCCTCTGTATAGAACCACTTTCTGGCCTGACATTAAGGGTATCAGTCTGCAGAACAGGCAGTATAAGATTGCTTTATTTGCAGATGGCATTCTCTGGACTTTGTCTCAACCACAGGTTTCCCATCCTAACATATTTAATGAGTTCAGTAAATATGGCTAACTTTCTGTCTATAATGTCAACCATACCAAGTAGGAAGCTTTACCCCTTCATGTTCCTCATAACACCCTCCATGGCCCAACTTTCATTTTCCGTGGCATCTATCTTCTATAAAATATTTAGGAGTACAGATCACTAAGACATACAAATCCCTATATTCTGCTAATTACACATCTCTTATCAGATTGCTCACACGGGGCTTGGAGGGGTGGAAGTCATTTTATATCTCTTGGATATGACACATAAACACAATTAAAATGAACTTACTCCCACATTTGCTTACTTACTCCAATACACTCTCCTGGTGTTGGTCCCCACCCCCAAACTTGCTTCCTTGCAATCGGCATGTGCAAGATTTATATGGGATGGGGGAAAAACAGACTGCGAAGGACGTTATTGTCCAGGGATTAAGAAATGGATGGACATATAAAATAAGCATCAGACGCTGTGTTCCTTTGCGGAAGTATAATGTAGATACTGTGCATGCATACATAAGTCAGCTCTCTTGCTTAATTGAGGATCAGAGAACTGATCCTGACCTCTGCACACATTTCGTACGTGCGGAGGTCTCTAAGTCCCTGTCACTTCTCCCCCTTCCCCCACAAAGTTCAGAGTTGTGGATAAACCCTGCTTTAAAATGCAGATCCTTCGCCACCCACTAACTTCATCTATCTGGATTTCCTCACCCCTCTTGTGGAAATTAAGCATGCAGATCCCCCCGCACAAAAAAACGTATTGTACAGAACTGAGTTCTGTTGTGGAATATCTGGCACGGAGATGCACGCTGCTAGAACATCACCCGACTTCCACAAGCCGCTTGTAAAACCTGGATCAGGCCACAGGCCCCTGGCTGGGCTTATACATTTTCATCTGTCTATTATGATCACTGTTCTCTCCAGCACTGGGCTCAGTTTCTGCTCACTCAGCTGTCAGAGGAATTGTTATCAAAAAAGGAAAATGGCCCATAGGCTTCACAAATGTCTCCTCCTACAGACACAAAATTAACTAAACACAATATATACTGGATTCAAAGATCCAATTTCTGCACTTGGCTCTCTGAACCTGTATGACTGAGGATATGCTATCTCCGCTGTATTCACCTTGCCAGTTGTTATGTTGACAGTTAAAATGTCAACAGGTCAAAATGTCATCAGTTGAGTATTATGTTAGTATTACATATTTATTATTACCATATAGTTTACAGATGTTACAGACAAGTACTAGCATAATACTCCACTGTCGTCACTCTAACCTGCTGCCATTTCATGATCTAAATTGAACTATAGCACAATCTCATGATGGTGAGGCCGGCTCTTGATTATCCTGTACGTATGTGAAATTAGATAACTGTTGACATTTCATACCAGACCCTGTATCCATGCTTCCGTGCGAGCGCTTTAATGTTTCCTACTTGTATACACTTATAATGGCAGTGGATCAGTACATAGTATGATACACACCTATACTGTAGTGTAATACTAAGCTCTAAGTACAACCTTCCCCTCTCGCAGCTGTGGAGGCCCGCTAAAGGGTTGCTGTGCAATGCTAATTAGCATAAGGGCGTAAGGAGAACACTCCCCTCACAATTAAGCACTTTCCGCCAGCAGGATCACACCTAACATTTATGAACTGGTCCCATGGAAAATGTTGATCCTGCATAAGAGTATCACAAAGTCTTTACTGTACGATTTAAATACCTTGTTTCAGCATCCCACCTTGTCCAGCCCGGAACATCTTTCAGCACGGAAATCTGGAACTTGAGGATCCAGATCCATACTGGAAGTCAGTAGAACGCGTGCCGAATGTGTATGTTTTCTGCTCACCGCACGTGGAAAACAGCCACTACTATCAAAGCAGGATCCGGAGCATTGTGGTACTGGTCCTATATCTCCTTCCATCTCCATTGGTCTCCTCGATTCACCTTTAGCACGCTCTCCCTTTCTTCTGCCCCTCCTCAGTTTCCTTCCTTTTATATCACAGCTCAGAGCTCCTCGCTCTCCATTCCCCACATTATTATACCCTCGTCATTACTGGGGCTGAGCCAGAGTTTAAGAGTAAGAGCAAAACTGATAAGTAAAGACCTCAGCAAAATCATGTGGCAGTCTGATGGTGTGGGAGTTAGAAATTAAAACGTGTAAACAGAATACGAGATGAAAGGTTACATTTCCTAGCTTAAATCTATTTAGAGATTAAATATAAAGTTATGCAGAATGCGTGGAAAAAAATTGCTAATTGCTTTGCATCTATTCTGTCCTTACTATCAAACTCTGGATCAGCAGAATTATTCCTCAATGTTCTCTTCCCACCAATATACATCATGGCCTGTATTCACACCTAAGAAGATTCTGCTTTTTATGTGCATATTTCTATGAAATGACCTAATGCACATGCATAGTAAGTAATTTATGCAATCTGCGTACCAGTTAGGTACATAGATTACCTCCGTGCGGAATCGGGGCGGAGAGAGGCGATTTCTGTGCATAGTTCCCTTCTTAAGAAGGAAACTACGCACAGTTAGATAAGGTAGCCCTATGGCACTCGTAAGTGCCATAATATACCTTAAAATTGGGGGTGATGCAGGGGAGGGGACCGGAGAAGTAGGTACGCAAGTGTGAATCCGGTCCTATATCTTTAAATAGTTCTCCATATGCCCATATTAGTCACAATTTCTGTGTATCTGTGTAGCGTCAGATCTATTCATTTGCGTACTGTACAACAAATAGAAAACACTTATCTTACAACCAGAGAGGCGTCATAAAAATTCATCTGATCTGTTACATGTTATGCTATACATCTGTGAATCAGCACATATTTGTTGTGGAAAACATGTACAATATATTTTGCGCTTACTCCTAATACTGATACAATGTCTGCACTTTTATAGAAACTCTGCCAACATTGGAAGAAATAGAGGTGGAGGAGCTGATTCTGGGGAAGAAAGCCACACTCAGGTGTAATATGTCTGATTATAATAATAACAAACACATTGTGAAATGGTACACAAAAAATAAAGCCAAGAATAATCTAGTTCCAACAAGTACTGACAGACACAAGGAGTCATATATCAGGATCGATGAGAAGCCGGGACAGAAGACCATCTGCACAGCTTGTCTGACTTTTGATCCAGTCCTGGAGTCAGACAATGGAGTGGAATTCTTCTGCAAAGTGAACATTCGTGGCTCTGAGACCAAGACTGAGAAAAGCTCAAAACCTGTACATGTGATAGGTGAGTAATGCTGAATATTATATGAAAACTAGAGTTGGGGTTATAGATAAATACATTACAGATAATATACTCTGGTGAAGTGTAACACAAAACAAAACCAATGGTGACACAATATGTTATATTTGGCTAAGCTAACAAACCAGACAGTAAACAACCAATGAAATTATGAAGATAACTCAACATGAAATAAATGCAGCTGGACATAGCAAGGATTCCAGCAGAGCTGTGAGGGTGGACAGGGGGTCATTTGCCCATATTAGCTGACTGTAACAAAGTCTAACCAATCTAGACATAAGAGCAATGACATTTCCGACAGAGGGGTGGGATGAGATGATAAGTGGGCGTTCCCTCTGTCAGGTGTCAGTATAGACACTCCCTCTCCCTGTATACCACCCAGACCTGGAAATCTCCCTTCAATGAGACTTAGGGTAGCCCCTGACTGTCAAAAGTCAAACATGTGAGTGGGTGAAGTTATCATGAAAACGCACAGATGTTTGGGTTGTTATAAAGGGCTTCAGAAATCAATAAACCTAGTTTATGTATTATTTAGCAGCTAACTGCTTCCTGCAGAGATCAGACAATGACGCTGATGTCACCTATTCAATGTCCTATAGAGTGTATGACTCATCCTGGGAATTAAATGGGTGATGTTCATTGTCTGATCTCTGCAGGAAGCCAGCAACTAATTAATGATTTACTAATTGGTTACATTCTAGCTCCGATCATGTCCCGAAAGATGCATCTAAACATGTAATGAACCCCCACTGTAGTAATGGTAGATATGTTTATTATAAGGAACTATTTTAGCTTCTAGTCATTGATTCTAGGCACCTTAAAGCCAATTTAGGTCATACATTTTTATTGGTAACTCATGTTTGGGAATCATATCTGTCCCTGGCGAGTCTCATACCTAGACAATGGCCCAGATCCACACTTAGGTACAACAGGGGACTTAAACAAGTCATTTGCATGCATGTGCGTGTGCATGTCCCTATGGACCCCCGAATGCATGTAAAGTGTGCAAGGGTCTGGATCTGGGCCAATGTACTTACCTTTCTCTGGATGGTTAAGAGGCCGAGACAAAAACCCATCTATACAGCTTGTCTGACTCTCACCCCAGTCCTGGAGGCAGACCTTGAAACAGAATTCAAGAACTGATTCCTGGGAAGAAATCCACACTCAGGTGTAATATTTCTAAATATATTGTTGGTGACCACACTGTGACATGGTACAGAAGAGGGAAAGATGGGAGTAATTTAGTTCCTACAAGTTCTGACACAAACAACAAGTCATATATCAGGATTGATGAACAGCCGGGACAAGAACCCATCTACACGGCTTGTCTGACTCTTGATCCAGTCCTGAGGTCAGACCATGGAGCAGAATTCATCTGGACGTTCCTGGCTCTGACCACCTCATAGAGAGACACACAAGACCTGTACATGTGACAGGTGAGTAGTAATGATGATTATATATGAAAAACCGGATATATGTTAGATTCTTTTTCCTCAGTTGAATAAAAAGTACTGAAAAAATACCGTAGCAGGATCCAGCTAGCTACTGTAGCCAATACTTTGCTGGTGTCTTACATAGGTAAGCAAAGGGTGTTTTCACATAGACATGAAAACAAAAGAAATCAATTTAGAAGTGCACAATTTATCCAACTGATTTTAAAAAGAATGGGCTGCAATTCTCAATAAGTCACAAACAAATCAGGTAAACATGAAGTTGTTTTAATATTTATATAGTGTAAAATTGACATGAGGTGAAATATAAAAAAAACGTATTAAAGAATTAACATCCAGAAAAACGAAGGTTGAAAGCCGCATCCGGTCCACAAGAAGATGGACTAAAGGTCTTACATAGGTGCAAGGAACATAAAACAAATAGTAAGGTGGTAGCACAGACTACCTCATAAGAGGGTCACTGAAGGTGCAGACCTCCCATCTGCCATCCTTTAAACAAATGTATAGAATCAGGTGTAATATGTCTTATACAGTATCATAGATATCTATTCACAAGGCAATAAGTGGAAATGATTGACGTGTTACCATGATGGGTTATTGTCTGAGATATGTCCATGATACAATGTCTGCACTTTTAAAGAAATTCAGCCAACAATGGAAGAAATAGAGGTGGAAGAGCTGAATCCAGGGAAGAAAGCCACATTCAGATGTCATATTTCTAATTATATTGTTGGTGACCACACTGTGACATGGATCAGAGGAGGAAAATATGGGAATAATCTAGTTCCTGTGAGTTCCGAAAATAACAAGAAATCATACATCAGGATCGATGAGGAGCTGGGACAAGAACCCATCTACACGGCTTGTCTGACTCTTGATCCAGTCCTGGAGTTAGACCTCGCAACAGAATTCATCTGTAGACTGAGAGTTTCAGGCTCTAAAACTGTGATAGACAAACACATAACACCTGCACATAAGATTGACGGTGAGTAGAACTTGTATGGCAGACCTGGTGTAAGGATATATACAAGTACAACATCGTTCTCCAGGCCACAGTTAAGTGTTACATTAGAAAGTGGAAATATTTGGATACACTGTGTCTGATCCAGAACTCCACTTTTATGTATAGTTTATATTGCTTATGCTTCATGCCAGGGCTCACTGTTAATTGCTGCACTAAATATATAGTCATATATAATAAATACAAAAAACAACAACATTCTTACGCAGATTTTACTGGGCTATCAGCACTATGGCTGGTTACCTTATTATGAAAACTAATTGAAAGAAAAACTATTTCTTTATATAAATTATTTACTATCTTCCATACTTTCAGGAGTAAGGATTGTTAATCATGATAAAAACAAGTGTTCGTCCAATGTTCTCACATACGTTGTGGAGTCTCGGATGTCTTCTTCATTCTGGATTTAGACATGTCCTGTAGCTGATCAAATTGTGCTACTTTACAACTGTTTCAGTCTCCATTGCACTCACTTGTGAAAATACACTTTTACTGTAAATGCTGTAACAGACCACCCCTTACCTACACCTTCCACAGGTGGCAGTCTCAGCAGTGAATTCTGAATAACCACATCTGCATTCATGTTGTAATCCTCTTTAATACATAAGCGATCATATACTGGGGCTAATTTGGGGCTGTCAGCTAAGAGTTTGTTTTTTCATGTAGAATTAGGAGTATATAGGCATAAGATATAGGAGGGGCAGGAAAAAGTCCAGGAACCAGACCAGACTGGGGACACAGACCTGAGCTGAACAATGTTTAGGATATTTTTGTTTTTCACCACACTGCAGTTTCAATGCCAAACTCCATAGTCTTATTTTATTTCCACCATAAGACTTTAAGATTCTAGCTCTCACTTTCCTATTACATACTAGAAAATGTCAGCTAGAATCTGATTGGTTGCTATGGGCAACATCTCCACTTCTCCTTTCCTGCAGCTTAGTAAATCTGGCCCTTGCAGTCTCTTGCCAAGAGTCTCACATTGAATGGCAAGGGTGGCAGAGCTGTGGTAAGTGCACCCATCACTGTGCCTTCACCTTGCACAAGCTCAGACACAAAAACTGAAACCTTAAACTCCTTTTGGTGGAACCTCAACTGTTAGTAGATTGTAAAGGTTCTATGTGATAAATAAATGCCAAATATAACACCTAATGACGAGTAATCTCAAAATTCTGTAAAACAAATAATGTTTTTATATCCAAAGAACATTACTCATGACATTTTCTCAATATTTCTCCATTACAGCACAAAATTCAAAGACACAAAAAGAGAAAAAAAGATCTTCAGAACTGAAAGATAATTTCACATCTTCTGAATACAGGAAACCAGAAATACCACCTGCTATGACAAGATCATTTACACCTGCCTGGGGTACTACAGAAAAATATTAGCAATACAAATTCACATACTGAATCTCCGAGACAGGAAGAGACTACAGACAGAGCAACACAACATCTTCTGGACAAGGGTCAGAGGGATGCACATTAGTCCTACATCCTCGGTCTATACATCTATAAGTCACAGGGGACAATGTATTAGACAGTTTCCTGCAATATTACTTTATCCCATGTATGAAAGCTGCCAGCCATGGTGCTGACTGATTTATGGCTGCTTGGCACTATATATATGGGTAGTGAGCGGAGTCACCTCTATAGAAAATAAAGTGTTCATGTCCAACTTGTTCTTAATTGGTATTTATTAGCATTTTGTTGAAATATTCCTTTACATAATCCACATATATAGTAAAAGCTTAAAGTGACTGCTGTGAGTAATGTTTAGTGTTAAATCATCCATAGAAGCACCAGTCAACTTCCATAAGAGGCCATTGTGATTGTGGACATAAAATCAATCCAGAAATATGATCATAAGCACATTGTTTATATTGGGGGAGGGAGACAGTTGGTTTATGTGACTTAGATGCATCATAGAACTCACAAGTCGTCTGGCCATTGTCTATACATGAATTAGGAAAAAAATATACATTGTACCGCACCAATCATATATGTATAGATCTGTATAGATCTGTAGTATTATTAAATGTCAGGCATCGGGTGCTGCAAACACATCTATCTAAATTGTAAACAAGGAGAAAGGACATTTATTTATATAAATAATAATCCTACCTATGTTTAAATAATAAGTAAGTGGAGATAAAAGGAGGTTTATGCTGCACATCTATTAATATAACAGAGCCAGATACAAGAGTAGCCTTAAAAATATCTCACTTTAATAATACATAGAAGAAGGCAAAAATTATCTGTATATAAACAGCTAGGCGAAATATCATAAATATACATTCGTTTCATTCTCCATTACATGGAATTATAACACCAATATTGCACAAGAAGTATAGAAATAATAATAGCGAGATCAATTATCACCCCTGATTGCGCTGCACACTATATATATAAATTAATGTCCAGATCTTACGAAAATATATCACTCCTTCTTCAGATCCTTCAGAAATGTTCAATAATAACAGTTTTTTCCTCCTTGTTCCTGTTTTGTGTAAAAAAACAAGAGAATATGCAGTAATTTTATTACTATAGAGTCCTCCTACTCCAACAAAGTTGCACTCACATTATTATCTTGCTTCAGAGCCGTGTATAAATATCTCCAGGACTTCCTCTCCTCGTTTCTAGATGTCCTCTCTCCTTCCCTCTCGTAGGATATGGAAGAAAGACAAAAAAACAAATAGTGCAGTATGTCGTCCTAGGTTTATAGATCTATGGTATATCACACTCACATTAGATCTTCTTTTAACAGGCATTTAACAATGCATAATTCTCTGTGGTCCTCCGACCTCCTCCTTATGAATTCATGTAACAGAAATAAAACTAATTGCGCAGTATGTCCTTACACAAAGTATTGAGACCATATATGAAATACACTCACAAAATGATCCTCAAGTGTTGGGATAGGGAATGAGAGAGATCACCCTTTTTTATATTATTGAGATGCTCTCTCCGAGATGCTCTTAAAGACCGCGTATACGCAATCTACATTGCAAGAAGTAACGTAGATTACGTTACAAAATTACTGCGCATGCACAGTAGCACTTTTCTGAAAACTCCGGCCGCAAATGCAATGCGGCCGGAGCTCTGCATACAGCCCTCCATCTTTCTTTAAGCTTTCTCGTGGATCTTCCAATATAAAGCTATGAGCAGGTACATTCCATTAGATAAACACCATTTTTCGTGTCACAAGTGATAAACTCTTTAATTTCTTGCTGTTCACCTGTTTTTGGATTCAAATAAGAGATGATCTTTGAAGACCCCATTTTTATATTCCTGCACACCAGGCAATTCCCGCAACGGTAAAAACCTTTACTTTGAATGGATGTTAATTTACTAGGTTCAGATGTCACACTTCTTACTACCATATTCTTTATATCCCTCCAAATCTTTATCATTTCTGAGAAGTCCCCAATGTTTCTTAAAGATCCTTTACATATCTTTATAATTCTTACTGAACTGAGTAATTATAGCCACCTCCTTCCTTTTTTCTTTTTTTTTTATCTTTCTCACCCTTTTGCTTTAATAAAATATTTCTTTTTTTCTTTTTTGCTTTTCTCATGGCTTCCTCCACCTTCTCTGGATCATAACCTTTTCTCTTAAATCTTTCTTTTAATTCTTCTCCCTGTACTACAAAGGTGTCTCTGTCAGTGCAGTTTCTCCTCACTCTGAAAGGTATAGAATTCAGCCAGTTTGGATGGTGACTACTCTCTCGTGGAATAAACGCATTTGCGTCTGTAGGTTTTCTAATATTTCTTGTTTTGAGAATATTCCCTTCTTTAGAGCTTGTCAGATCTAGAAAGTTAATTTCTGTTTCTTCTATCTTAAAGTTTAAATGAATGTTTAAGTCATTGGTGTTCAGACTCTCACAAAAAAAACTTTTAGATCCTCTTCTGGGCCATTCCAGATCATGAAGACGTCATCTATGTAACGTTTATACATCTTCAAATATTTCTGTGCTAGGGGGTGTCTATCCACAATTTGCTCCTCCCACCACACCATGAACACATTGGCGTAGAAAGGGGCAAATTTGGTCCCCATCGCCGTCCCAGTTTGTTGTAGGAAGAACTCACCTTTAAACCAAAAAAAGTTATTGTCCAAAATAAGTCTGATTCCCTCTATAATAAATTTATTTTTACCTTCACCTATGTCACTTCATGATAGTGCTCACTCCAGGGCCTTAATAATTTATTCAAATTGAAATGTTTTTTATCCTAATGTTTTATTGTATGTTTTATCTGGTTTTATTCATAGAGAACAGATTAGTCTCTTGTTACTATGAAATTTCACTATTTTTGAAGCACTAACACTCTCCATACACCAATATTTGCACTGTCACTTTAAGAAGAAAATGCTATACTGTCACTTTAAGAGAAAGCACACAGCACTCCGTGGAAGGTATTTATAGAGAATTAACTAGAATTTATAATTATATTGCACTTTTTAAGCTTTATGAATGTAAGGCATTTTCTAAGCTTTATGATTTTAAGGCACTTAGTCGCTCCGTGGAAGGTATTTATAAAGATTTTATAGACATTATATTGCACTATATTTATATTGCACTTTCTTAGCTCTATGAATGTAAGGAGCTTTATGAATTTAAGGCACTTTAATGAATTACAGCATCTTAAGAAGAAGAATAAGAAGTAATCACTGGAGCAATATTGGTCACTTTGACTCATTTTAAACAGATTGCCTATTGATTTTCTCTGAATGTAAACACATTTATTGATAGGTTAACATTGTATGATTCTAAATGGTTTTAAATCATGGTTGCCGACTCTCCCGAAATATCCGGGAGACTCCTAAAACTTGGGCAGGTCTCCCGGTTTCCCGGGAGATCCGGCAAAGCTCCCGCAAGCCCCACAAGCCATCAATTACTATACTAATCCCTAGCGTTACTAGGGATGTGCGGGACTTGATGACGTCATCAAGCCCCACCCATGCCTTAAAACGCTGGAGGTTACAGGAGTGATTGACAGGGGGCAGGAGAATGATGACGTCAGTTACCCTATAAAAGAAGCGTCCCAGCTATGTGATGTTACACCTTGAAAAGGACATTGATTTGTTGAAACGCGTTGGTGGATGTTTGCAGCAGTGGGGTACACATGGATCACCACTTCGGAGGTTGAGGTTTGAACTTTGTGCAATGGTTGTGAATATAGGACGTCCGGACCCTGTGTTATACACACTTGTATTGCCTTAGAAAAGTTAGGGGACACGTGCACCGCTGCTGGTTTTATTGTTTTATTGAAATTTGATATTTTAAACAATAATGAAAGATCATCATTAGCTGGGCTGCTCTGAATTCCTACGGTTTCAAAGGAAAGAATTGGTTCCTGTTATAAAGTCCTTTCTAAAGGAGAGAAAGTACGGATGGGATCAGAGAGGAAAGATTATTGTGTGATTTAAAGGAGAGAAATCCTTTTGATGTGCTGACGTACAAGAGGATCATTTTGTGAGTGTATTTCATATATGGTCTCAATACTTTGTGTAGTTGTGTTTATTTATGTTACATGAATTCATAAGGAGGAGGACGAAAGATCACTGAGAATTATGCATTGTTAAATGCCTGTTAAAAGAAGATCTAATGTGAGTGTAATATACCATAGATCTATAAACCTAGGACGACATACTGCACTATTTGTTTTTTTTGTCTTTCTTCCATATCCTACGAGAGGGAAGGAGAGAGGACATCTAGAAACGAGGAGAGGAAGTCCTGGAGATATTTATACACGGCTTTGAAGCAAGATAATAATGTGAGTGCAACTTTGTTGGAGTAGGAGGACTCTATAGTAATAAGATTACTGCACAATCAGATCTTTTTCTCTTTTTTTCATACAATATGGGAACAAGGAGGAAAAAACTGTTATTATTGAACATTTCTGAAGGATCTGAAGGAGTGATATATTTTCGTAAGATCTGGACATTAATTTATATATATAGTGTACAGCGCAATCAGGGGTGATAATTGATCTCACTATTATTATTTATATACATCTTATGCAATATTGGTGGTATAATTCCATGTAATGGAGAATGAAATGAATTTATATATACCGTGCAGCGCAATCAGGGGTGATAATTGATCTTGCTATTAGTCAACTGTCTGCTTTTTGTGGAGTGTTGTATATATTGGGAGGTGGTTTTACCCCTATAATCGTCCTGGTGCAGCAGTACATATAGGGAGTGCTACAAAGGAGGTCGTATTTAAACAAAATTAATAATAATGAGTCACTGATAACAGAATACATATTGAAGTAACATTTAAAATAGAAACACACGAAACAAGTGCATGAGGAAACATTCCTAACTTAGTATCGGAGAACTATCCCTGCCGGACATTTAAATGTCCCTCCTTACCACTATTTATGTACATCTTATTCATATTGATATTGGTGTTATAATGAACTAAATAATGGAATAATGCTTGGTGGAGTTTTATTGCACTTTTCTTGATATAATAATAATCATAATATTGTTTAAAATATTTAGAGAAAGAAAGAAAATGATATTTATATGTAATCTTTGGCTAGAGATCTGTCCTGTTAAGAAGATGAGCCTGGAACCAGGTAAAGATATGAAGCCTTCTTCGTGTTTATTTATAATCAGCACTCATATGGCTACTAATGATTTATAAGAATATATGAATATTCCTGTATGCAATAAGGTGCACAGACATAACAACCTGTTTGAAGCAACTCATCTTGTTTAGCCAAATGGATCAATGAACTGGATCCAGACTTCCTATGAGGGGGCGTTTTCCAATCACGTCTGCTGCTTTCCCAGGACGGATCTGATCCTGGATCATATGGATTTCTGGATACAGTGGAGATCCAGCATCTGGTCCAGTGTAACCAATTGTTTTCCTGTTCAGTCGTATGAAAGTGTTAAACCTGTGTAATGTCACATTCTGGGGTTGGAGCCAGTGTCCCGTGGCTGTAGGACTGGTGCTATGTGTCAGATTGCTGCCCTGCGCTGCCCACAAGTCTACTCTTAATTGTTCAAACAAAATAAAAATTCTATTTCATCAACATATCACATGGACAAACATTTTATCACTTTAATAGACATTTCACCTGTGCTCAGGTGTGTAGCTGTCCTCCCCTGAACTATGGAATTGCACTTGTTTAATATGTTGCAATATTTCTTATATGATTTTGGTGCCAATTTTTGGTATATTCAGGGTAGAAATAAATTAGATTTATTGAAGAAGAAGACAACTAGGCACTACCCTAGATATCATGAACCACTAACTAACATCAAACAGGTGCACAGAGGAAAAGAAATCCAATTATAAACATTAGAACAAAAATAGTGTTCCAATAAAGTCCTCTATCACTGCACTCTGGGTATAATCAAATATTGAACGATCAGTAATGTAAGAATTTACAAAATAAAAATATCAAAGTTTATTAGAATAATTGAAAATTTATTAGAAAAAAAGGGGGCGAAATATTAAAAACATTTACTACTTGTAGTGTTATGACACTGATAAGGGTAAAAACAATGAAGTGTGACAAATATTATCCAAAATAATTAAATATTGAACATCGTTAGGCACACCCTGAAAAGACAGTACTTTAATTTTATTTTGTTTTTATTTTGTTAATATTTTTATGTTGTTGCCAATAAATATTGCAACCTTACAATATAAAGTATTCGTACAAAACCACACTCTTCTATGAATATATACAATACTCTGTATTCACAAGATCCAACATAATTATTGGTTAATATTTAAACTTTGTTGTCAACTGATATTGCAACATTATAGTATAAAAGGTTCTTGTAAAACCACACTCTTCTGTGTGAAAAGGAGCTGCGGAAGCTGTTAGATTATATTGCAAAGTAAGTTACTGTATCACCGTTTAGCGTTGACGACTACAGTATCTTTCAATTATTCTAATAAACTTTGATATTTTATATATTTTGTAAATTCTTACATTACTGATCGTTCAATATTTGATTATACCCAGAGTGCAGTGATAGAGGACTTTATTGGAACACTATTTTTGTTCTAATGTTTATAATTAGAAATAAAGTAGAAAAGAATTACTGTAAGAACAAGTATTATTGTTATCCCGCTGGGAAGCCATAGCTGCATGTAGGGGGCAGGGCTTAATGACACAATTATACAAATTGTGCCATTAAGCCCCACCCCCTCGACAGTTAATTTAAAACATTTTGCTTTAAGTGGGATGGGGCTGAGGCTTCATAACGCAATTTGCGTCATCAGGGAGAAGGCAGCGCTTCAATATAATTTCCATTTTTCTCATTTGAACTTTTGTTGGGCTCTTTATTTATGACTCAACCAAAAGCACCAACTGTGGGATCCTCGGCACCAGAGAATGAAGCTCACTTTACACTTTAGATAACTGTGCACTGAATATTTTTTATGGCTGTGGTTAATGATTGTTGCAGTTTTGTGAAGCTATATAGACAAAGTCTCCCTTGTCTCTTGGACTTTGCCTCACGATTATCTTGTTTTTTATTTCCAGTAACTTTCTGTTTTATGATGTGTGTGATCTGGACACCTGTGTGGCTCTGGATAACGGCCTCTTTCAAGGAAGATGATGATTGGGTGACACTGGGGTCTGCGATGAGTCTGGAAAGTACATGTGATGATGATTGGGTGACACTGGGGTCTGCGATGAGTCTGGAAAGTACATGTAACAATTGATAAAGTTATGGGCACTATACATAATTTTAATCATAATAATGGAAAAAATTGTGTTGGTAAAGTACAATTAGCTGCAGTCTGGGGAGATTGTGCAAAAAAGCTCCCTGATTATAGGAGACAAATATTGTTTCCTCAAAACTAGGATAAAGGGTAGACAGCGCTGGATTTATGGGTATGTATAAGTATATAAATTGCAAATAAAATGTCAAAAAATATGGACATACGGAATCAGCACCAATCAGTGCAGCATATCCTGGAAGCGGGTGTCAGCGTAGTCCCGACACCACGGGATCAGACACCGATGAGGACACCAGGAGAAAAGTTTTCTAACTCCATATCACGAATCCGCAGGAAGCAGACATCGGTGGACACTTACTGCTTTTACCAGCTTCATCGCGGACATCGGGAAGCCTGTGAGTGAGTAGAACTCCATCTATATTGTCTACAGCAAATGCTTAAAGCAACATATGTATCAGTAACACCGTTCAGACTGTGCATTATTGGTGATTTACTTTATTGGGAAGTGAGATAAACAAGTTCCACAAATATAATCTTCACAAATTGGTGCTTAAACAGCTGGACATACATCATAAATTAACCACAGCTACTATTACCGGTCAAGGACTGTGATTTATTGCTACAGAGTGTGTAATTCAACTGAAGGGAAATTTAAGCACAAATAAGAACTAACACCTTGGGGCACTGGATTATTCTAAACAACATTGTTTATTCCTTAATTGGGTCTCAACTAACACATTTTAATGTGATTGTTCTAAATAAAAAATTTTATTTATTCAGTATTACATGCCGGTATCTGATTTATTTATTAAACGCCACCAATATTGAATTGAATGAATTAATATTTTTAATATATTTTTTATATATTTTTTGACATTTTATTTGCAATTGCAATTTATAAACTTATATATACCCATAAATCCAGCGCTGTCTACCCTTTATCCTGGAAAGTACATGTGTCATCTCCATACTTGTACCAATGTGTGTATTATGGGACATTTACTGGTGGCCTAAGGGTGCACATCAGCTGCATTCTGGATAATAATTACAAAAATGACATTTAATCAGACAGACACACTTACATGTAACACTGTGCCAACAGCACCTTACACAAGTGTCACAATCTGTAACCATCACATCTGTAATAAACAAGTCCTGGGGGCCGCAATTATTTCTGTGACAGCTGCCTGTGGCTCAAGGGAAACCTGTTGCTGATGACTGATCTACAATAAAGAGAGCTGAACACAAGTATGGAAGTTGGAGGCAAAACAGGGATATATTATGTAACGTCAGACACAGTTTTCCTTCCTTTCTAGAGAGAGCAGACCAAGGGGTCTATCTACAGTATGCGGATGTTTTACACATTGTAGGGTCTTCGACCATCATGACAATCCTGAATATTGAAAGTTTTATATTTACACCTGTCTTTGTACCTGTCCTGTCCAACTTACCTGTCCTGTGATGGTCGGGGGAGCTCCTCCTCCAGCGCTCTCAGGTTCTTCATCTCTTCTGTTCATGCGCAGAGACATTAACATGTACACAGGAGAGAAGAAGTCTAAACTTCTTGACAGCGCAGGAGGAGGAGCCTTATTTTTAACAATAAGATTGGAATCCTAAGATATTATTGAGGATCAAGTGGACAAGAGATAAGCTCTTCTGGACAACCTGGAGAAACTGAGCTCAGATCAGGAGAAATAGTTGATATCCTCAGTGCTGTGACACATGAAAAGATAATTTATTATAATGTAAAGATTATATATAATATATATCATAGATAACATAAAAAACTTGTAAGGAAACACACAGATACAAACATATTCCAATCCATTGTCCTTTCCACATTCTGCAGGGTCTAATTGTCTGCTCATATTAGGGGAAGGAGGATTACACAAGAGACGTTGTTTAACCAAAAGTGAAACTGATTTCAGAAAACAGATTGTAGCAACTGGCTGCTGTTCACCTTAACACGGAGATCTGTAGTTACATATATAGTCGTTTCAAAGAAATCAGATCCGCGGGAAGAGCACAGGAGACTATTGAGAGACAGAGCAAGGACATATGGATTAGGACATGTCTGTGGGAAGGGAACGTCTCTTTGTTCTGCTCTTGTGCCACACAGGTCAGTAAGATTCCATCTTTATTTCCACAAACTGCAAACGTCTAAACTCCACTTACACAATCACCAAACTCCTCTGTATGCCCAGATTCTGGGGAAACACATGGACTGGTGAATCACCATCTTTTATAGAATGATGAATCTGTATACACAAAGCAGCATCTTATTCCATTATAAGTATATAGTCATTATAAACGTTTCATTATTTACAGCACTGGCTTTGGAGCTGATTGTTCCCCCCAAACATCAGGCCCAGGTGGGGTCCAGCACTCGGATTCCCTGTCAGTACAAAGTAGAAAAGTTCCCTGTGGATCTCAGATTCTTGGCAATACACTGGCACAGAGGAGGAAATAATATCCTGAGCTATGATAATATTATTACAAGAAGTGACCCGAGATACTCACTGGACACAGAGGAAGCGTTACATGGAATCGCTGATCTGGTTATATCTAACATAACCGGGTTCGATGATGGAGTCTACAAATGTTCAGTGATCTACAGCCCAATGTTCGTAGAGAAGGAAATCAAGATGGACATTCAAGGTAAATCAGCTTTGGTTTGACATTAAAGGAACATAATGGTATGCTTTAAAGGGACATATGTTCAAACCAATATTTATGAAAAGTTCCAGCTATATTATGTAATTATCTTTTAATCCTCCATTCATGTATTCAAGAAGAAATTAAATGATCCCCTGAACAAGTACAGTAATCCCTCAGCAAAGCTTTGGAAGAAATAGTAATACACTTGTTATTATTACAGACAAATAACTTCTACTAATAATTGCTGACCAATTATATTATCTGCGTATAGAAAATGTCAGAAGTCTGAATTACAATGTAGAGAGAGAGCATGCCTAAAATGTCTATACACTGTAATGCAAGGCCCACATGCAATCATAATCCAGCCTCGATTGAACAGTGTCAGAAGTGTGATGTCTCTTAAGTCTGGATGGGTCCTAATGCATCCCGATTGGGTAGCGCACATGCACTGAACAGAAAAACAGCTGTAATACAATCCATATTTATGGAAAATCGGATCACTGGATCCTAACGATGACAACAGAATGTTGTAAGGTGATATCTATGAGACAGGCATCAGCTACTAGTAATTTATATGATTCCACATTTATTTCATATATTATGATGTCATTTTATTTATAAACTTAATTATTATAACAAATGTCCCAATCATTAACACATTAAAACATTTAGCACATTGGTGTCAGAGTCAGGCTTAATGTACAAGATTATCAATACAAGATCAGTGTAAATGATTTTCAAATAACTAATCTTATGTTTCAGCTGCTCCTCGGATCGTGATCACTAATAAAGCCATTTTTGCCAATAAAGAGAGTGTTCTGGAAAGCTCCATCACTGGCTTCTACCCAATGAATATAAACATTTTATGGTTAAGGAATAAAGAGATTCTTAATGCGGTCACTGTGGAGAAAACTGTGAGACAACAGGATGGGACGTACAGTGTGAAGACCTCAGTAACAATAACCCCCACTGAGGAGGACAGAGAGCGGATCTTCTCATGTAGAGTCCAACATCAGGCTCTAAGTGGCCCTCTCCAGGAAGACTTCCAGCTGATGTATGGAGGTAATATTACTATGGATATTACATATAACAAGGAGAGAAGGGGAGGGCTTGGATAGATGGATGGAAAGATAGATAGATAGATAGATAGATAGATAGATAGATAGATAGATAGATAGATAGATAGATAGATAGATAGATACAAAAATGAGAGATGGGATGGGGAGGGGGGGATAGAGAAACACAAAGGTGTTAGATGGATAAAAAAAGGCATTTGAGGGATAGAAGGGGTTTGAAGAGATTAAACGGTGTCAATGAGATAGAAGAAGGAATGGAGAGATAAGGTGGATTGTTGAAGCGATTTTAGTATAGATGAATAGATAGATAGACAGACAGACAGACAGACAGACAGACGATAGACAGATGATAGACAGATGATAGACAGACAGACAGATGATAGACAGATGATAGACAGATGATAGATAGATAGATAGATAGATAGATAGATAGATAGATAGATAGATAGAACAGGGATTGAAGAGATAGGAAGTTTGGAGAGATATAATCGTGGTTGAATAGATACACTAGAGGGACGCTTTTCTCAGGTGATTTTAAATCGTCGTTGATAAGCGTCACTTTTAAAGGGATAAATCCATTGAAAAATCAGCATCGCTTTTTAAAAACCTTAATTAGTTTACAGTGTGGCCACCTGTATTTTTATTAATTAGATGGGGACATAGTATGTTTAGGAAATATTTTTATTAATATCAAATGTATTTCTATGTATTTTTATTGTAAATTAATTGTGTGTATGTTTTTTTTTACACGTGTTACAGCGCTGCATGGTTCTATGGCTTATCATGCTGACGCTGATAGTACTACAAAGCTTAGCAATGCTGAGCCTTGTAGTTCGATCAGCGCAGCAAGGCTAAGCCTCACAACCATGCAGCGCTTAGATTATTGACATAGAAAAACGCATATCAAATAGATTGACATGTGTCCTTCTGGAAAAGTGTGTGTCACTTTCTATGGAAGCGCCACACATGAGGCAATTTTTTTTTCTGCCTTTTCCCATCTATCTAAAGGCGATTTACTCAAATCAGTGAAGACGGCGATTTTTATTTTTTGTATGGGAAACATCTGGATGAGTTTGGTCCAGCGATGTTTGCCTGGTTGATTTTGCAAAAGCCTAAACTCCCGGGACTTTGCCTTTAGTAAACACGGCGATTTCAAAATCACAGGCAAAGTCCTGGGAGTTTGGGCGATTTGGTCAAAATTGACCTTTGTAAATGAGGCCCTGTGAGCGTCCGCGCGTCCACTGTTACTGCGAGCCTCCCTCTCGGAGCCGTCGGTGCTGTGGTCTACTGCCGACTAATACTTGGGTGGACTGGTGGTGCTTAGCAAGGGCTCTGAGCAAGTGAACTACAGTGTGCACAGTAACGGTGAGCGTCCATTTCCTGCTCAACAGGAGCTATTTTATGTGTCTAGCTGGCACTGAACAACAACTTCAGCTGTCTAACTCTACCACAGACCCACCACCAAGCTTCATCTCCCCTATACCAAAAACACCTACAGTGTGCTTCACTGCTAACTTAAATACAAGAGGGGATAAATACACAACCCTACAGTGTGCTTCACTGTTAACTTAAATACAAGAGGGGATAAATACATAAACCTACAGTGTGCTTCACTGCTAAACTAAATACAAGAGGGGGTAAATACATAACCCTACAGTGTGCTTCACTGCTAAACTAAATACAAGAGGGGGTAAATAGACAAACCTACAGTGTGCTTCACTGCTAACATAAATAAAAGAGGAGATAAATACACAAACCTACAGTGTGCTTCACTGCTAACCTAATACAAGAGGATAAATACACAACCCTACAGTGTGCTTCACTGCTAACCTAAATACAAGA
>WWET01006954.1:17527-44877 GCA_011038615.1 Limnodynastes dumerilii | reverse complement strand
CTATAATTACATTACTCCCCCCTCACATACAATAATTAAACATTACCTCCCCATACACACACATACTATAACCTCTCATTACCCCCTCATACTTTAACCCCCAAAAAGCTTTTATAAGTCTCTTACCTGTTTTGTCTTCTTCCTCACCCTCCTTCCTCTGCGGCGCCTCTTCTTCTGCATGACGCTGATGTCAGCGTCACGCAGCGTCAGCGGTACACAAACACAGCGCCCGGACCATTGCGTCCAGGCACTGTGTATGTATTGCCATAGCAACACATACACAGTGCCCGGGTGCAGCGGTCCGGGCACTGTGTATGTGACAATACAGTGTCCGGGAATAATACTATTTTCGGACATTGTATTGTCTCTGGGAGAAAAGGGTCCTCTCCCGGGAGTCCGGGAGATCTCCCAGGATTCCGGGAGTCTCCCGGACGTTCCAGGAGAGTCGGCAACTATGAGATATTTCCCTGCATGCAAAGAATACAATGAACTTGACTCCCCCTGCAATCAACATGGTTTAGCCCAGGAGTAACTAATTTCAAGCACTTACTTAAGTCTGGATCTAGCCCTATGTCACCATTACTAAAGGACATTTCAAGATACATTACATCTGCCAAAACATAACACAGGAGTCCAGAAACTTCATGTGGAGCCGATAAAAGTCACGTGCAATAATTGTAAATTAATCTTTTCCGTGGTGAGAATGTGATGTGCAGATAATTTTTTATTCTAGCAATTCATTTTAGAACATTAACATTTTCCACTATATTTTTGGCCTAATAGTCTAGAAAACTCAACTATCAAATCTATATGTTATTATTGTTTTGCAATTATGATTATATAAACAGTCAAATCTAGAGCAATTGATTCAATGACAACAAAAAGTATACATCTAGGCTGTTCTTTTTTTCTTAGCTTTGCCTATGTGAATATCAGACTACTGAGAGAGCTTTGTATGTGCACTATATATGCTGTGTTTTTTATGTCTTTTAAAAGCCCTGAGATAGATTTTGCAAACTAGGAGAACCCTAGGGGAGGGAGCTTTCAAGTGGCACTTACGCTGTGAGTACTTGTTATGACTTGTGAACATTCATAGTTGGCAGGCACTTCAATGAGATGCTAATGTAGCATTTAATTAAATAACACAATGTTGAAACTGATTAAGCAAATGAAATGATGACTTCATGTTTGGATTTGGAAGGGTCTTCGTTGTTAGCGTACCAATTATTTTTTGTTGGAATAGAGAAGGGGGCTTGGTGCCAGATAAAATATATATATGAACGAGAACACATTTCAGTGACCTAGTTGTTGGTTACATAAAGAAATAGAAATACAATTTCTCTGGAAACATTAAATGCAAAGCAATAATATATTAATGTTGTATTAGTATAATTTTTATATGTATATTTGTGACATTTCAGTTTATATACACAAGTATCTAGAGAAGGGAAATATCAGTGATTCACTTAATAAAAGAAAGTGTATTTTTATTCAAGTATAGTAATATTTGTTTGCATAAAATAACTATATTATGAGATACAAAAAGTTGGATGCAAAGCAATAAGCAGACACCTGCTTTCTACCAAATGCAACTGCCTTCTCCGCAACAAAAATTCAATTTTTAATATACAGACAGCCTAAAGCTCATTTTCATCTGTCTCTATTTTGAAAATATTAGTGGTTAGCAACTTTTACTAATGAATAGGTAAGTATGCCAAATAAATTTTTTGGCATACTACTAAGCCGCCGCCAAAGATCCACCAAGCCAGACAGGGGAGTTTATGGGGAGGTTGTGGTGAAGAGAGGGTTAAGGTCATGGAAGGGGAGGGTTAGGGTAAGGATTAGGATAAGGGTTGGGGTTACATAAATACTTTTCTTTCGCTGCTGCATCTTTGCCCTGGGAATGATTGATTGGTCCTCCTCGGCAAGGCAGAAGCAATGGATTTGAGAACCAGTTCAAAGCTGGCTGGTATGAAATGGCCCTTTCAAAAAAAAGGGGCCATTCTAACCACAGACCCACACCCGCACGCACATCCGTCAGTACCATGTCTTGCACCAATATAGTATAGGAGAGAACCTATTTTGTTTGGCACCTGCTTACTATGTGCATGCATGGACAACAATTTTCACAATTAAAGTGTAATGTGTGTTGAGTACTGACAAGCAGCAGGAATCTCTATAACTTTAAACCATTTGTTTTTACCATATTTCACATGCTCAAGCCCTTGGTTCTAGGTACGTTTTCCACAGTATAATTAATTGCCACCACCAAAATATTAAATAATTATTGTCATAGATTAATTCAAAATGAAACTTTAACTACCTATATTGAATATCTGAATGGCCACATTCAGGCTAATAAATAAAAAATATATTAAAACCAATTATAAGAATTTATCTATTTATGGAGCATAAATTGAGCATTGGGAAACATGATCATGTCTGGCTATTCTGATCCCAAAGGATGCAACTGGAAGAATGTAACATTTATACCTACAAAGGAGAAAAATAGATGTATCACATAATTTGTTACAGTTTAGGTAACATGCATAAGAAATCTGTCATTCAGGTTACCCATTATAAGACTCTCCTGGGTGACCACATTCTGGTTCGGAGCATAAGACACAATGATTGGTTGCACACAAATTCATCCAAAATTTCCAACAATACATTGAAGGCAATAGATTACTAATCAGTCTTATCTTGCTGTAATACTGAACGAGCAGTTTCTGGGCTGCCAGTAAATTGCTAATTAAGATATTTATGCAGCACCAGTTTTGTACAGTCAGATTTTTGGTGTGCAGCCACGGCGTTAGACATTCATTTGGATCTAGCACTGTATCGAGTTACCACACACATTTGTGTTGGTTTTCTGTTCTCACATCGCTGCTTTATTTATGAACATAGAATAATGTTAGTCATTTGCATCTGAATTGTAGCCTGTATGCTTTTTTAAATGGTACTAACCGTACAACAGTTTGATAAGGATAATCTGCCCTAGCCCTTATGTAAAATAGGGATATAATGCAGCTTTCACTCTGCTACACTCAGCATTTTCTTTGGAACACCTCCATAAAAAAGTGACCCCTGAAAGCCTGAAATCTGCTTCCACAGCTTTGAGAGAACAACAGACTGGGTTTTATTTAAACAAAAAATACTACTACTACTACCAGGGCTGCCGTCATCAAATGCGGGGCCCGGGACCCAGCCACGGGGCCCCGCCCCCAGGGTAAAGTCATTGGTGACATCACTTAGGGGCCAGGCCCGGCAGACACGCTTTAACATCAGGCCGGTGCGCAGGGAAGAAATTCTCTGTGCATTGGCCGGCTACTGAATAGCGCTGAGCAGCAAGTGTCGGCAGTAGGATACCACTGATACCTGCTGCTACAGAGCCAGGTAAGTATCGACGGGCGACTATCAGGTCCGGTCTCAGAACAATAGTCCCGGCTGTCCTCCCCTGATGGCGGCCCCTGACTACTGCTACTACTACTTTATTATTATTATTATTATTATTATTAATAATAATAATAATAAAGCTACTTCATCATCATTGCTATGCAGCTTAAAAATATATTAATATACTCCATACTCCAAGGCAATCATGGCAACAGTAGTCTTTAAGGCTGGGTAAAAAATTACGCATGCGCAGAAGTAAAAATCGCTAAACACCGGACGTATATGTTATATGTCCGGTACTCTGAATACGGGCCCAGGTGTTTATACAGTTGTAAGTGATATTTAGGGCTATTATATGTACATAGAAAGAGAGAGCATGACATATTAAGAAGATGGATCAGTTTACGTATGGTTAGCATGCATAACGCGACCATTATTTTCCCCTCAACACAGGACATCTACTCATTTTTATTTAAGTCAATGGGTGTGGTCAAAGAGTCATGGCCAGAGGATGCTTGTATCTATGAAACAAATCAAATAAATAGTGTATCGTCTGTTACACCCACAGACTGTTTCAACAGCACAGTGTGAAAAGCGTGTTATTCTATTAATTCTCAGTTACAGTGACCCATATAATTACATTAGGTATCCTACTGACATATATACAAGGCAGATAACATACTACTGATCACCATACAATAAGGACCACTTAAGATAATAGCAACTTCATCCTAGTTACCGCCACACAATACAGACTATATCCTAGCTATTGCCATACCATACACACTGCACCCTAATTATCACCATACAATACACATTGCATCCTAGTTATCACAATATAATACACATTGCATCCTAGTTATCACCATATAATACACATTTCATCCTAGTTATCACCATATAATACACATTTCATCCTAGCTATCGTTATACAATACACATACACAAAATATTTTACTGGGATACATTCAATGAAAGAAAATTTCTGAAAGTAAAACTATATGAGGAATTAACTAATAAAGTATAGAAATCTACACATATTAAATATACCTCCATCCAGCCTTTCTTGCCCTCTTGTGTATCTCTAAAACCATCCAATCTCCCCCTCCATGTTTGTCTCTAGAGCCATCCAATCTCCCCTCTTCTTGTGTGTGTGCCTCCACAGTCAGCCTTTCTGCCCCTTTCTTGTGTGTGTCAAATCAGCCAGCCTTTCAGCCCCTTATTTTTGTGTTCAATAAACCTTATTTCCCCTTCCTGTGTGTGTCCAGAAAGCCTTTTCCCCCTTTCTGCTGTGTTGGACCAGCCAGCCTTTCTGCCCCTTCCTTTTGTGTGTTCCAAAAGCCTTATTGCCCCTTGTTTGTGTATGTCCAGTCAGACTTATTGCTCCTTCTTTCTGTGTGACCATAAAGCCTTAATGCCCTTTCTTCTATGTGTCCAGTAAGCCTTATTGCCCCTCCTTCTGTGTCCAGCCAGCCTTTTTGCCCCCTTTTTTTTATTCTTTTCAGTCAGCCTTATTGCCTCTTCTGTGTCCAGTCAGCTTAATACCCCCTACTTCTGTGTATCCAACCAGCCTTATTGCCCATTCATTCTGTATGTCCAACCAGTCGTATTGCCCCCTCCTTCTATGTCCATTCAGCCTTATTGCCCCCTCCTTCGGTGTCCAGCCAGCCTTATTCCCCCCTCATTATTTGTGTCCAGGCAACCTTGGCCCCTTTTACTGTTTCTTCTTTGTCCATTCAGCTTCATTGACCCCTCCTTCTTTGTCCATTCAGCCTTATTGCCCCATCTTAATTTTTGTGCAGTCTGCCTTATTGGCCCCTTTTTCTGTTTGTGAAACCAGCCTTATTCATCCTCCTACTGTGTCCAGCCAGCCTTATTGCCCCCTCCTTCCGTGTCCAGCCAGTCTTATTGCCCCCTCCTTCTGTTTCAATTGAGCCTTATTGCCCCCTCCTATGTCCATTTAGCCTCTTTGCCCCCTCTTAATTTTTGTCCAGCCAGCCTTATTTCCCCTCTCTTAATTTCTGTCCAGTCAGCCTTATTGCCCCCTCTTAATTTGTGTCCAGCCAGCCTTATTGCCCCCCTCTTAATTTCTGTCTAGCCAGCCTTATTCCCCCCCCCTCTTAATTTTGGAACAGTCAGCCTTATTTCCCCACTTATTGCCCCTTCCTTCTTATTGCTGCCTCTTTAGTGTGTGCCCCCTCCATGTAATAATCTTAATAATAAGCCTCATATTACCTTTTCTTGCCGTCTTCCCGCCTCCAGCTCTCTCCTCCACGGCGCGCTCTGCAGAATGATGCCAGCGTGACCTTGGGTCACACCGACATCTTGTGAACTGAGCTGCTGGTGGGTGAGCAGGGCATCGGGACCCAGCGGCGGCCAGTCCAGTGTGTATGTGATGCCGAAATGTCCCATTATCAGAGAGCAACATAGTGAGAGTGTATGTCACCTGTTTCTCTATGAAAACGGGACATTTCAGCGTCCCAAAGCTGGGCACGGGGACAGCCCATCAAAAAACGGGACTGCCCTGTTCAAAACGGGGCGTATGGTCACTTTAAGCATGCATGGTCATTTGGATGATGATTTCCATATTAAATCTTTCAGACTTTTACAAGTGTGTGGCACAAGTGAAATATATGTTACAGTATTTCTTATTGGTTGCAGATTTTTTGCAGGGTATAACAGTTTAACTCTGTCTATAATTTACAAATAAGGATTTAG
This sequence comes from Limnodynastes dumerilii, assembly GCA_011038615.1. Taxonomy (NCBI): domain Eukaryota; kingdom Metazoa; phylum Chordata; class Amphibia; order Anura; family Limnodynastidae; genus Limnodynastes; species Limnodynastes dumerilii. The sequence continues at coordinate 38,763 of WWET01006954.1, read as the reverse complement.
AATGGATGACATTTTTAAAGGGTATAATGTTTATGCATAAAACTCTGGTGCATGTGTGCCAGTAGAGTATCCTGAATGAAATATGCATCTGTAAGACTGAGAAAATGGCTTATATTACGGGTTGAGATTAGTTGGATTTTTATCTGAATCCCTAGCTTCTTTGTCTCCATTTAAAGGTAGACTGCTTATAGCATTGCCATAACTACCCTTGGTGCAGGGTTGAGGCTGTTACAGGGTTCAGAGGAGAGAGGGGGATGAGGCAGCCACCATCCCTATACTCATGAAACTCTAAGCAAGCTGTCAGAGTCTGGCATCTTAAGACAGTGCTCAGCACTCCATGTTTAAATGCTGGACACTGTTTATCTTCTGTTTGCAGTATTGTTAATAAGAAATACATTGCGGAGGCTACAAATCTATCTGGGTCAGGCCTACAATGATTAGAATTATGTAATATATACATAAAATATATATAACTAATAAATGTGTAGTGGAACATGTCACTTTATTCATAGGTTATAGCAAAATGCACCCTCTATACACATATACATATTAATGATTTAAAATAAATAATATTAAAGCAATTTTATTAAACATATTAACCTATATACTTTCATGATTTATATAATAAAAATGACCATTAAAACCTATAACATAAAATAGAAAATGTGTTAAATATAAATATATAGTTGTTGTAAATAAACCATAAGGAATTAACAGTTTTCATTTTGCCAGTAATAACTAATAGTATGAGAGACTAAGGGGCACTATTAAATATTATAGACAAAAGCTTGCCACATACTATATGATATCCCAGGCTCCAACAGCTGTGAACATCATATAGAGAACACATGCTGACTGATAATCAAGGCTATATCCCTACCACCCTGTTTAGAAAGGTCATTGGGGCCGATTCAAAGCTGCATTTCCATCTGTTTATCAGATGGAAGCGTAGCTACTGTGTATGCTCACAACGGGAGTGAGCACAGAAAGACAAGCGCATGGCTGCTCATCCGACTGCGTCCATATCCGCCTAAGTGTAAAAATTGTAAAAAAAAATACACACAAAAAAAAATGTAACAAAAAAAAAAAAATTAACGTTATATAAACAAAAAAATACAAAAATGTATAAAAGTCTCAAACAGCATACCCAAAGATGCAGGGCATGCGACGTTTGGAAAACCACAAGTGCCAGCATGCCCTGCCATCCAGGGCCCACTGCAGCCTGTAATGTAATGTCCTGCAAATTAATAGTCAAGTAATTTCAATTATTAATAAACTATGCCCCCTATTTTAAATGCCATACTGTTGTGCATGTCATTATTTTATTGCATGCATGATGTGGGTGCACTGGTCAGCCATAGGTCGTTTAATGGTACTGCACATGCACAGTGCCATTATATCCGCAACGGAGCGTACTGTGTCCATGCAGTGTCCATGTATATTTGTAGTTATCTAGTATTCTCTGTTTGCCCTACCTTGTGTATTTGCTCTGTATTTATTCTGTTTATACATGGATTCTCAGTATTGTTTATCCTTTTTGTGTGCTTTTGGTTAGTTGGGTATTTATATTTGTGTTACTTCTTCCTTTCACCAGTCTCCACCCAGTCTGCTGGGTGCCTACTGCACAAGCCTTTCCCCACCATAATGGGCTCCAGTGAAGACCAGGCCTCAGTCAGAATGCCTGGTGTGTGGCTATCCTCGTTAGATAAAATTGATATAGTTTTGGGACCAGATTCAAACTTACACTGAAATACGTACGGTAGCATCCACTGTGGAATTGCTTATCCACAGCCCTGCATTCTCTCCTATGTGCAGATTGTGGATCCGCCAGCAGGACACTACCTTAAGTAAACCCTTTCATGTGGAATACTGCAACATATGTAAGGGCTTAGCCAAGCCCTTACTGTATGGTTAGCATGCCTCTGTCCATCCTCCATGCGGATCTCTTATGCATGGAGGGTGTCAGGTAAGAATATGGGACCAGATCCAGACTTCTGCACGCATTCCATATGTGTCGGAGTCTGTCCATCCGACAAAGTTAAGGGAGTGAATGCCCCCGGTCACTCCCCTCTCTCGTGCAGGCTTTATGGCAGCTTAAGCTGCCATAAGCCTGCCTTAAGTAACTAAGTTTCGTACAATGCTAGGTACGCTAGTGTTACGTTGTGCCCTCCAGTCAAATCAGGACACTTACGCACCTTGCTGGATCCGGTCCATGGGCCTTTGTCCTTATTTAGAAATAACTTTTGATATGGTAAGAAAAGACCAGAACTAAGGACAAGAGACTTACAGTATGAAACGCCTCTGACTTTTCTAGGCCACCCAACTAGTTCTTGGTAAAGTAAATGTGTGGCGGTTTTGGTAGTTTCTTTGAGAAGTGACAGAGATAGGGCCGTCTTAGGCAACTTTAGCAGGATACATTACAATTTCATTACCAGGTTGAGGTTAATTCTCAAAAAAAATTAATTTTGCTACATATATAAAACCTCATATTATGATAACAAAAATGTTAATGTATAACGCAAATCGAATGTGAGTGAATTAGAAATGTTATATTCTAGATGAAATTAGACAGTGCTGATGCTTTAAATTGTTTCCAAATGGTAAATGTGAGGCTAAGTAGTGTTGTTCGATATAAAATACCAGTGGTGACTGAATATCTCAGCTGTAGGTCTGGGAGCTGATTACTTTTACCAATGCAGCTGCTATTTCACCCAAAACCTCATGGATACCAATACTGAACACTGCTATTAAATGCAATATGATGCTGTGAACCTTCAAGGCGATCACAATTTCCACATGTGGCAATGGATTTTTTATTCCCATTTATAGAAAATAATGATATATTTTTATTCGCTGATTCACCAATGGGTAAATGTTGCCCTCTAGGAACAATTTCTCACCTGATGAACTTCTTTTGTTCTTTAACATTGTTGTACTTTTTCATTTTATAATATCTCTTAAAGTTATTAATAACAGGCCGGATCCAGACCTCTGCATTTTCCGTATGCATAGAGGTCTGGCAGTCCACACAGAAGTAGGGAGGAAACTCCCCTGTCCCTCCCCTCTCTCGTGCAGATTAGGCAGCTGCCATAACGCTACCTTACAGTAAGTGTCCCATACAGATCAACAGCCTGTATAGCTGCTGATGCGCGTGGAACACTTAAAACCAGCATCTACTGTAAAATTTTCATGCTGTCGTCTGCCCACCTTACAGACTTTAGGAGGGTGGAGGGGATGGGCTGCCCTGTCAAACGGATCTCCAGGTGTACGGAACTGACCCTTTTTATGCATGCTAATACTTTATTGGCCATTGCAGCAGCTGTTTGACATTATCACTATTGATAAATCTATTGTCTATGAGTACTTTTCAAATCATTCTCCATTAAATATTCACCTCAATTTACCCCATTTAATTTATAGATTTCATGCTAGTTTTTGAGTCCTAAAGTGCATAACCTTACATTTATCTATGTTAAACCTAATCTTTCATTCAGCTGCCAATACTCTAGGTTATTCAAGTCTCTCTGTAGCTAAAGTATGTCTTGCTCAGATTCTATTACCTTACATAGTTTAATGTTATCTGCAAAAATAGAACCCTTGCTCTCTAAACCAGTGCTCCGTAACCGGTGTGCTGCGGGAGCAAGTTGCTGAATGCTATATGGTGAAGGGGCATAGTGTGTGTGTATGATGAAGAGGGCACAGTGTGTGTGTGTATGATGAAAAAGGCACAGTGTGTAATGAAGGGGTAACAGTTGAAGGGGGCACAGTGTGTGTGTGTGTGTGTATGATAAAGGGGGCACAGTGTGTATGATGAAGGGGCACAGTGTGTGTGTGTGTGTATGATGAAGGGGCACAGTGTGTGTGTGTATGATGAAGGGGTACAGTGTGTTTGATGAAGGGGCACTGTGTGTGTATGATGAAGGGGCACAGTGTATGTATGATGAAGGGGTAACAGTTGAAGGGGCACAGTGTGTGATGAAGGGATAACAGTTGAAGGGGCACAGTGTGTGATGAAGGGGTAACAGTTGAAGTGGCACAGTGTGTGTGTGAGATGAAGGGGTAACAGTTGAAGGGGCACAGTGTGTGATGAAGGGCTAACAATTGAAGAGGCACAGTGTGTGTGATGAAGGGGTAACAGTTGAAGGGGCACAGTGTGTGTGTGTGTGTGTGAGTGTGATGAAGGGGTAACAGTTGAAGGGGCACAGTGTGTGTGATGAAGGGGTAACAGTTGAAGGGGCACATTGTGTGATGAAGGGGCACACTGTATGATGAAGGAGCACAGAATATGATGAAGGGGCAACAGTTGAAGGGGGTACAGTGTGATAATCAAGGGGCTTGAATAAAAGTTGTAGTTAAAAGCTAACATAGTTAATTTTAGTTATAAGAAAAAAACAGTTATTAGCTGCAATGTAATTTTTGCGTATGAACTTTGTAATTGCTGCTTTTTCGTGTATTTTTGCTTTTGGTGTGCCGCGGAATTCTGGGAAGGGCTTAGGTGTGCCAAGGATGAAAAAAGGTTGAGGAGCACTGCTCTAAACCATCATCAAGGTCATTAATAAACATATTAAAGAAGTGGTCCCAGCATGGAAGCTTGAAGTAAACCACTAAAAACCTTTCACCAAATAGAAAATGTTCAATTTATCACAACTCTCTGTTCCCTATTCTCCAACTAGTTTTCAAGCCAAATGTTCTTTTCTAGACCCAGTTCCCTTATTGTTACCACACATTGGGGCATATGGTCTAACTGGGGCCTGGTCTTTGCTCGTGCTCCTGATGGTGGGAATAGACTAATGTGGCAGGTACCCAGTAGGTCGCGGCCCTTGGTTGTGGCTCCCAATGTAATTTGGAGGTTTTGGGGAGGGCATGGCATGGCATGCTAATGGAGTAGACATGTCCCTGGTGCTTTTCCACTACATATGTTCCTTCATACTGTACATCCTGTGACCCCTTTTGCTTGCTGTATTCCATCTCATACTTCATTGTGGTGCTTCCTTCAGTGTGAACTCGGGCTGTTTACTTCTCCAGCTGTGTGAGGTCCTGCAAGCACATGTGCCTGACAGTGGGGATACAGCGCTCCATTTCTCTTCACCAGTCCAATTCTTGCTGTGTGCAGAACCCTTGGGTGCACTCCTGTGAGGCCCCTTGTGCTGTGGCTCTATTGGGAAACCTGGGATTCCTCCCTTCCTCTTTATTGCCTCCCATGACCTGTTAGGTGTGAATGGGTGCCATTTTGAAGGCTTCCTGCACATACTATGCAGTGTGTTGTTCTGCATTTCTTTTGCCTCTTATGTCAGCCTGTGTAACGTCAACCCTGCTACAGAGAAGTACAGTCAACCTTTCTGCCTATTATTGTTTGACTCTATCCTGCTGGACTGCAAAGTGTGTGGCTGATTTGTGCTTCTCCAAGATACAGGGTCTGCTTGTTTCTTCCCTGCAGGCCTGATTTCTTATCATTAAGACACCCTCTGGCATGTTCTTAAGCCCTGAGCTAGCATATATTTGGTAGTTATATTTCAGGCTATGGTGCAAGTCTTATAAAGTGGCGGCTGCCTTCCTTAGGTGCTTCAGTAGGAATCTATCTTCTGGCAGTCAGGAATTTGTCAATGTTACTATTCCACTATGGGGAGATTTTTTTTCTGAGCAAATGCATGTCTGTAAATCCATACTTAGTGTCTTGGAGGTTTGCCTACATCAGAAGAACATTAGATTTGTGGGCCTACCAGAGAGAGCAGAAGGCTAACATCTGAAACAATTTCTGGAAGATCTATTGGTAAAAGGGTTTGGAAAGGAAGCCTTTTCTCTTTTTTCAGTGGAGCATGCTCACCATCTTCTTTCTCTCACCCCACAGCCAAGATCAGCTTACTGCACCTTCATCACAAAGATGTAGCACCACAATGATTGGAATGCTCGATGTTCAAAGGAGCCATGCGCAATTCACCCAAACACAGGATCTTTAACTACCTTACTCAATCTTGTTTCCAGGCTCTTGTAGTTAGTGGCATATAGTGCTACACACCTATTTTCTACTCCTTCTGAGGCGGAGGTCTGACTGGAGCAACGTCCCTACCAAGGGGCAGCGGATGGCCACTAAGAGGAGTGTCCTTTCTGTAACTTTGAAATGTTTGTTTTTTACTATAAAGGACTCTCTCCAGTTTGTGTTTAGCTTTTGGACTTCAACGCTTACACACTTTTCTTTACTTTATAAATTTATAAATTTATCCTATGGTATTTGTATATAAAATAAGCAGAGAGTGCACCCACTAGCTCATTTTATAGCTGTGTATTTCTGTTATTGAATGATTCCTTTTAAATTCCTTTATGTGGCTCCAATGGCCTTTCTCTGCGTGAATGGCTTCATCTCTTCTTCTTGTTCTTAAGCAGGGCACTTGTCAGGGTTACCCTCTCTCCTTATCTTTTCTTCGCTCCGGTGATCAAGCCTCTGGAATGGCTTATAAATAGGGACCTGGGGATATGGGCCATCCCGATAGATGGTAAGTCAGATAATACAAAGATGACATGCCACTTTTTTAAAAGGATGCTGAAGGCTCACTTGCCAGAATGTGTAATTGTGGTGGATACAGAACGCAGCCAGCAGATACTTGGAATAGACAGGAATAGGTACTGGAGAATAGGTAGGTACAGACAATGAGGGATAAGATGGCAGACACACTGGTGCAGGTAACTGTTGAGTAGGAAACAGAGGAGAGGGAACAGAGGATACCAGAAGACAGCATGAATCAGTGGAGCACACACAGAGAGTTACAAGAACCCAAGATGGAAGTTAACCAAGGAAGGGACAAACACCATGAAACATACAAACAAATGGCAGAAGCAGGTCAATAATCAGACAGGAGCCCTGCAGAGAGCAGGGCTAACAAGCAAGGAGTCACACACAGCAAGGAGGCCAGTGGATGCAAGACAATAGAGCAAAGAAGAGGTATATTACTTGCAAGGGAGAGATCTCCTTGCCGGTTATTTATACCCATAGTCAGCCAATCAGCGCTGGAGAAATAGACCAGCCTCCCAGCCTGACTGGCCAGAGTTCCAGCTGACAAACAGCTGCCGGAACCTGTCACACTGCAGGCAAGCCAAGACACAGCCCACAGCATCTTAGTAACAGAAGGGACCACTGTAATACAACTTATGATGTCAGTAGATTACTGGCTGCCTAGTAACATCCCGCCATGGGAGAGAGTTCAGGCTGCTGGAATAGCTCAGTAGCTCGTAACACTATATTTTGTGGACAAACCTCTTGTGTGACACTGTAAGTAGACCACATCTACTGTACTACCATGGTCCCAGTTCACACTAACTTCATCATAGAAGCAAATTAGATTAGTTTCGACATGTCATATTCCTCTCAAATACATGCTTATTCCCACTAACAATCTAATTGTGCACCAAGTAATCCTGAATACTATTCCTTAATATATCGTCCAGTAATTTCCCTACTTTTGATGTCAGGCTTACAAGACTATAATATTTGGGTTGTGATCTCACTTCCTTTAAAAAACAATGGCACCACATCTGCTGTTTGCCAATCTGGTACTGAGCCTGATGAAATTGAATCTATCAAAATTAACAGTCTAGCTAGTTCTGAGTTTAGCTCCATAAGAACCTTTTGGTGTATACCATCTGGACCTGGAGCTTTACATATATATCTTCAATTTATTCAGTCTCCTTTGGACAGTTGCATTTTCATTCTTATATATTATTCCTACTATTTGTCCTCTCCAGTAAATACTGAATAAAAACTTCTCAATTCTTAGGGGTCCTATAATGTCTTTTCTGATTCTTTTCCCATTTATTTACTTAAACATTTTTTCAGATTTTGTCTTACTTTCTTTTGCAACTTGTTTTTTATTTTCTATTTTTATCAATCTTATTTCCTTTTTGCATGTTACATTACATTTCTTGTAGAAATGGAAGAACTCCTCAGTCAATTACAATTTAAAAGGACGCTCCTTCTTTTTACTCTCTCCCCTTACCTTTATATTTAGCCACATTGGTTTAGACATAATTCTTTTATATTTGTTTTTCCATAGGAATGAAGTTATAAGCGTATATATTTCCAACAATATTTTAAGGACAGCACTTTTCTTCTGTATTTTTTCCTTCAAAAACTGCATCCCAGTCTATGTACTTTATAGACTACTTAAAATTTTCCTTTCTAAAATTTATAGTCCTAGTTGATCCCCTATACTGTTGCTTTTGGAAACTAATTTCAAGTGAGACCATATTATGATCACTGTTTCCAAGTGTTCCCTTAACTTAATATTTGATATAACATTTACATTATTTGTTATTACTAGGTCCAGTACAGTCCAGTTTCAAGTTGGTTCCTCTACTATTTGGAACATGTAATAGTCTTTTAGCAGGCTCAGAAACCTGTTGCCCCTAACTGTGCCACAAGTCTCGGTATTCCAATTAATAAATAAAATCCCCCATAAATAAAACTTGATCTAGTTGCGCAGCCTTTTCAATTTGCTGTAGAATTTGTGATTTGAACTTTTACATCCATTGGATATTTCCATCCACAATCTTTATATTATCACCAATACCCTCATAAATAACTTCCTGTATACTTGGTTTTAACTTTGACTTAAACACACTTCTTCTCCACTATATTTACCCTATCCCTCTTGAAAAGAGTGTATCCCTTCAAATGGACTGCCACTCATGTGTATCATCCCATGTCTCAATAATACCTATAATATCAAATTGCTTGTTCATTGCTACTGTTTCTAACTCCCCCATGTCAATGTCAGGTTTCTTGCATTTATAAGCATACAATTAAGCCTGTTGCCTCCTTTCATTAATCTTTTAATTTTGATATAACTGTTAAAGCCAATAAGAAAAACAAAGACCACTCCTTATGGGCTATGCTTTCCCTTCCCTTCCCCCTTCTCCACCCTCTTAACTCTTATTAAATTCTTTCTTACTGCACTCAATGTCTATCTTATAAATACTTACTTACCACTCCCTCCCAAAGCCTACTTTAAAATCTCGTTCTTCTAACCATCCTCTCCCCTAGTACAGCAGACCCATACTTCTTTAGGTGCAATCCATCTTGGCAATAAAGATGGCATCTGAGAAATCAGCCCAGTGATATAAAAGTTTAATCACTCCTTCCTATACCAATCTCTTCGCCACACATTAACCTCCCCGAACTCCTGCTTCCTCCCTGAACTAGTGCATGGCACAAGTAGTATTTCTGAAAATACTACCTTGAATGTATTTGCCTTAAGTTTACAACCCAGGTCCCTGAAACCATTTTTTAGGGCTCCCCATCTTCCTTAATATTAATCAGTGTCAACTGCCAGGTCATTCCTAGCTCCCCCCAACAATGTCCACCCGATGCATAATATGTCAAACCCGAGCACCCGGGAGACAGCACACTGTTCAGCATGCACAGTCATATCTACCTTTCTAATAATCAAATCCTCTACCATCCTCCACAATCTGCCTAGATCTTTGAGTAACTTTCATCCCCTCTAAGCCGGAGAGACAGGGGCATTTTAAGAAGTGAGGGGGCCCTTGTGCAGGATTTGCACATGGGCCCACCCTTCCCTTACCTGAAACAGGACTGTCCCAATTTGCGGGCCGAAAAGGGACGGGGCTTACAGTGCTGCTAAGCCCTGCCCCTTTTTAGGCCCACAAATCAGGACAGTCCCACCGCAGGGGAAGGGGGACTAATTTGGCATCTATTTCTTCCCTCCGGAAGAACTTAAAGGAAAGAAATAGATGCTGAATGGCCCCCCTTTCCCTGCCAACCCAGGGTGCAGGATGCATACCACAGGGCCCCCTGTTCTGAGGGGCCCGTGTGCACTGCACATCCTGCACCCATTATAGATACGCCTATGCGGAGAGACTGTTCCACTGGTTGCTAGTAGAAGCAGCCTCAACTCTGCCAAATCTGAAGTACCTTTCACAGTATCTTCATCCGATATGGCAAATCGGCTGGAATTGCTCAGCCTGCCTCTTCCTCCCTCCGATACTTCTTGTAACTTCTACTTTTTACCCAGATGCCTACCTGTGCACCGTCTACTGCCTCTGCTCCACCTGGCTCAGCTAACGTCTCAACAGTGAACCGTTACCTCTACTCAAGTTTGGCAATCTCCCTCAATGTTGCAATGATCTACCTTAGATCAGTTACCTGGGCTTCTAAAGAGACCAAAGGGTCACATTTCTCACAGTGAGTGAGATCTTCAATCCTGCTGGCACTCATCTAATTATGACTAACTTAAACCCTTGTAACATACAGTGGGCTTGAAACTACTAACCTTTGCTAGCCCCATCCTGGCTTAAACTAACTGGATTTAACTCCACACTTAAAAAAAATCAACAACTAATAAACACACAGAAAAACGATTCCCCTTCAATAAACATTCAGATAAATTCCTTAATGCATCTCATTTTTTCTGCACAACGCTCCCTATTGGATATAAATAAATGCACTTCAAATAAACAGTCTTGCATTGAACAGTCTTACAGTAGAAACCAGGGTTTAGTAGTCTAGAAGTTTTTTGTTTTTTCTTGCATGCTGAAAAGAATTGGCTGAATATAGGTCACTATCTAATAAATATCCCTTCTCCCCTTCCCCACTTAAAAAAAATATCTTAATCTTAAATTTACCATCTCCCCCTGCAGTGACACAACTAAAGCCTGAGTAAAAAACTGTTGCAATGAAGGGTGCTAATTTCTTTGATCTTCTTTTCATTCATGCAGGGAAAATACACATACACAGTGCCCGCCCCCTGGTGACGCAGGACCCGCTCCCTGGAGACGCAGGACCTGCCCCCTGGCGACGCAGGACCCGTCCTCTTTTCTCCCTGAAATTAGTTTTCAAAAGTAGGCAACTATGGTTTATCTGTAAATTAATTAGAGTTCCACTAAGAAAGTTCACCTCTCAACTTCAGTTGTGTTTTACCTGATCAAATATACCTCTCCCTATCAACATTGTTTCACCAATGTGCACATTTCAATCTGTTTTTCGTGCATTCCCATCCTCTAGATCAGTGCACCCAGGGCCAACCCTAGACAATTTGATGCCCTAGGCGAGATTTTGCCTGATGCCCCTAGCAAAAATCCTTAGCAACCTTGTGTTATACACACAAAAATTACACCAAGAAGCTCATTTAAAAACATATATATCATATGTATATCATATATAAAATCACTAAACAGCACCACAAGTTTTTATATCATAGGTAAAATAATACACAGATCACATACTGTTTGAATAACCAATGAATGAAACAAAAATTACTATAATGAAAATTCAATGTAAATGAAAAAAAAAACAATATAAATAATTTTTATTAATTTTCTAGCCTCTAAAAGACCGCATATACGCAATCTACGTATCGAAACGATACGCAGATGTCACGATGGGCAGGATTGCTTACCTTCCCTGCGCCTGCCCGTCGTGCCCTGGTCCCGCGGCTGGTGTCAGCTTTCTCCCTCCGTCTGCCGACATGCTGAACACAGCATGTAAACAAACCCCACGTGGGAGCGACGCTGCAGCCTCCAGCGGGCGTGCGCTCCCGATGTCTGTGCATATTAACCCCTTAGGAACTCCCCTGCACGGCGCTGTCGGCTGCTAGCCTATCAGGGACTAGCAGCCTCTATTTAAGATCGTTCTGCCCCCTGGCCAGCGCCGGTTATAGATTCTGTGTGACAGTTCCTGTGCCTGCGATTCGGGGGTGGAATTTCTGTGGCTTGGCAAGCAGCTCTACCCTCCTATGCCCTCTGTTCTGTTATTAGTCTTCTGGGTAATGTTAAGAGAGAGGGTGGCAACCACCTCATCCCCCCTCAGTTGGGTCCTGTAGCAACTGCATATTAAGGTATAAAACATATGAGAAGCAAGAGCTAATGTAAATTGTGCAGGCATTGCTGACATTGCAGTATTTGTAGAATGCATGCAAGTTTACAGTAGTCTGGGCTACTAAAAGCCACAGTAACAGAGAATCTAAGCAGATGTTTTCTCTTAGTGCAATTTAAGCTTCTTTTACAAGGCTTTAGCTATGTGATGCTCATTGATTGTTTCTTTAAGTTCCATGCATTGCTATCGACCTGATTCTGTTGTGCGGTTATTTATTCTGCTAATTTTTGGCGAGTAAGGCCCATTCAAGGATTAATTCTCCGACGGAGAACCGCTTTGGGAAGTACTCAGCAAGATATACCAGAGAGCAATCTTGTCGACTGGCATAAAAAGAGCATTCAGGATAAAGCAGTAATCAGCTTACTTGTCCTAAGTGATCAACAGATATAGCCACAGCAATAGATGTTGTATTTAATAAAACATTTGTGTGTTTCTGCTGAAATACTTCACTTTCTGTGTCAGAGTAATAGTACGAGAGAGGGGTCATTTTTTTCAGCTTCTGTATTTGGTGTTTGTATTTTTGTAGATGAAGCTTTTAGTATAACAATCAAAGTGTATTTATATAAATGATACTCTGCTGATTTGCAACAAAGTGGTGTAAAATGTTTCCGTCTAAGAGAATACAAAGAGAAAAGAAGACTACAATCTGAGCCCTTATTATAGGGGTGTCCCACAATAGCTGTGGATTCCCGCAGAGAACGACCATATTTCTAAATTTTCTGCCTCAAAGAGGCAAAGCAATCGATCCCTGGAGAATCAAACATGGTACTCTGAAAGGTAATTAACAGTTCTAACCCCAACCCTTTGCCTAATCCTTACCCTAGCCCACCCCTTCTATGACCCTAACCCTCCCATTCCCGTAGCCCGACCCTAACCCTCCCTTCCCTGCAGCCTGATCCTAACCCTAACCCCCCCTTCTATAACCCTAACCCTCCCTTCCCCAGAACATTCCCCCTAACTCTAAAAGTCCCCGGAGAGGTGCCTTCACTACCAAAAGTGAAGCCGCACCAGCTATAATAATTAGTACCATAGGCTAAAGACTATTGCCCTATAACTATGAGGATATGCTCAAAAGAAAAGAAAAAGGAACACTATCTAAATGTACCTAAATAGGGCTGAACTTAGTGCACACATCAATAAATAGGAGAACCAAATCAACCATAGATATAAAACTTCCAATTTTAATTATGTCATATTAAAATCAATACCAAAGGGCACTAGTTAAGCAAAAAAATATGGAGAATGATAAACAGTGTGGAAACATACTGGGCAATTGAGAGAGCATCAGAATAGATGAACAATAGTGAGAGATACCGCCAGCTAGCTAAATGTGAGGAAAATAAATCCCTATTTTCCTCACGGCCCACTCTTCACACTTCCATGCCTTATGACTAGCCCTGCACTCAATAACCAGACAGTAATAGTGGTTCCACAAGCAAAATATGCGATAGGCCGATGATCCAAAGAAACCGGCAAGCGGGTCTGAGATCCTCTGGTGCACGCGGTAATAGGATGTCAGGAAAATCCCGCTTCTCTCCAGCCAACACGTGGTTCGCTCAGAATAGGGCTTTGTCAAGGGTGTTTTTTTTGCTTAACTATCGCCCTTTGGTATTGCTTTTAATATGACATAATTAAAATTGGAAGTTTTATATCTATGGTTGATTTGGTTCTCCTATTTATTGACGTGTGCACTAAGTTCAGCCAGTGTGGTCTCAGAGGAGCATTTGGAGAGCTTGGGAGACTCCATGAGGTATGCTCTTAGTTTGGAAAGAAATTGGATATTTGACCTAAAGTTAGGGCTCTATTTAGAGTTAATATTAGAGTTAGGACTGCTCCCACAGAGAAGCCTTGATGTTGGCAGAGCAGCTTATCAAATTTCTGCAAATTTTTGTAACTAATTCTCTGGTTTTTATTTTAAAGATAGAAATGCATATTTAGTTACTGAGCAATGGCTAGAGTGCCAGACACACACATACCTATCTATATAGATATAAAAAATATGTTCACTTACCTCTTTGCTTCTTCTCTTTTATTTATTTTTTCTTCTTTCTGCCTTCTGGCGTCTGGCGGAGGAAACAAAATTGTATAATTTTCCCCCATGTTTAAATATGTACTATTACATCTATCTTACTACACACACATACATTATACATATATATTTATATGTATATATATTATACATATAGAGAAACCAGCAACATCCAAATATAATATATGCTTGAATTAATTTAATAAACAAACTGTTACTGACACAGAAAGATCATTAAACCTGCAGCAATTTGTACATATGTTTGTCAAAAAAATAAGCTAGTTATTCAACAAAAATAAGCTAAAATGTATATAAAGAACTGTCCATACATCCACCTGGGATGACAAATCTCCAAGCTCTGTTAAGCATTGTGTAACTCACAGTGGAGGGGAGGAGACCGCCAGGCAAACTGGTGATCAGGGCTAATGTTTCGGCGCTATGTTCGCTGTCTTTAGGGAAACCGTGTCCGGCTTCACATTAGCCCTGATCACCCGTTTGCCTGGCAGTCTCCCTCCCCTCCACCATGAGTTGCATGGAACATTGTGTAAGAGATCTCTTTTGGCTGGGATTATACTCTGGAGTGTGACACTTGGACTTGTATATACATTGTAGGAGTTTGGAGACTTGTCACCCCAGGTGGATGTATGGGCAGCCCTTTTTATATATTTTTGTTGAATAACTGGCTTATTCTACTGTGTCAGTAACAGTTTGTTTATTAAATTTATTCAAGCATATTATATTTGGCTGATGCTGGTTTTGTGTTGTTATACAACATTCCTTTATATGTTCTTTGCACCGAGCACTCCATTCAAATAGGCATTATTATTCTTTTTGAGTGTGTGCGGATACACCACTGCATGGTATTGTTTATTTTACATACACACACACCACACACACACACACGTAGATAAATACAGCTATATATATCTACACACACACAAAATATAGTCAAATACAGCTATATATATATCTACACACACACACACACGTGGTACCCCTGAAGTGCTGGATTGGAGGCTGTGGGCTACAGTGCAGCATGAAGGCTGTTGCTAGGAAACAGCCAGCTGATACGTGAGGGCTGTTACTAGGCAAACAGCCAGCCAATAGAGGCACGCTAGCTGGCTTGTGAGGTTTCTAGAAGGATCTGGGAAAAAGTCAGTTGGATTTAGCAGTTGGTCTGAGGAGAGTTGAAGAAGAAGTGTGCGTAGCAAAGATGTAGAGTGTAGAAGCAGCATTGTTAGCAGGGGTATCGGAGAGAAAAAAAAGGTGTCGGAGGTACTGTCAGGAGAGTACGGCAGTGGTGTGGAGAGGAGAAGAAGCGGTAGTTGTTTAGCGGAGAAGCCGGGAGAGATTGCTGAAAGAGCTGACAGAAGGAGAGATAGCGGTGGAGATAGCTGAAGCAGCAGAGGAGACGGTGATAGCAGTGAGCAGAAGAGACGGTGACAGCAGTGAGCAGAAGAGATCAGCAGAGACAGCCGAGGAGACGGTGGCGGCGGTGAGAAGTATAAAAGGAGAGATCAGCTGTGGTGACGGAGGAGAGATTAGACAAGGGAGTTGGTAGCGGTGAGCTGAAGTGCCAGAGGTGCTGGGAGAGAGAGCGGTGGAAAAGCAGCTGTGAAGTAGGCATCAGTGGTAAAGATAGCAAGAATTGGATCGGAGAGGAGAAGAGAGTGAAGAGTGAACGAGAAGAAGAAGGTGAAGAGGAAACAGAGAATAAAGTGGGCAAACAGTGCAGCATAGAGTGATTGAATTAGATCAACCACCCTGTAAGATTTATCCCAAATTGCCCTAAATTCTTCATAGTGAGACTTTGTATCAATTGTATCTTGTTGAAAACGGTTTATGTTCACAAGAAAGCTAAATATTGTATAGTTATTACCGAGAGTAAAGATTTTGAGTAATAATTTTAATTAAATATTGAGTAGTAAATTACAACAGTATAAGAGCAATAGGAGGAGTGTGTTGTGCTTAAGAAATCTTATCAGCTTTAGTGAGTTTATTAAAGTAACGAGATGTAATAGTTGATGTTGGTGCAATATATATATTTATTGATTTTCTGGACAAAAACTTTATATAATGTTATTGCTGGGTGACTGTTGAAAGTGTAATGATTACTCATATTGTATGAGCATTCTCTTTGTGAACCACCATACACTTTGTGAAACAGAATACATTTTCCACTATTACAAAGTAAGAGTCAAATAATTAATTTTCCTCAGTAAAGAAATCAATTTAAATAGCAAACTGTTGTCTGTGTTTTCTCTGAGATTTTCTTGTCCTATTTCACCTCTCTGCAATCTCCTCTTTATTTGAACCTGAAACATTTGGGGGTGTTACACATGCAACAGATGTTACGCAATGGATCTCCTCTGTAGATCTGTGCATTGAAGTTAAGAATTGGTTATGGACACAGAAGTTTCCATAACCACATGTTATAAAGGAGCTTGACAAAGGAGTTTACTCCCCTCTTCCATGCGTTGTTCCAGGCCTCCGTGCATACGGAGCTTGAAATTAAGAGAGGAAGGTTACAACTGGGCAAAACCATGTTGATTTCAGGGGGAGTCAAGCTCATTGTATTTTTTGTATGCAGGGATATATCTTTGAATTGCTTACTGCCCATAGATACTGACCAGCTTTACTATCACACTGTTATTTAGACTTGAGAACACACACACACACACAGATATAGGTAAATAGCTATATATCTACACACACACGCACACACACAAAGGTAGGAAAATACAGCTATACACACACACACACACAGATATAGGTAAATAGCTATATATCTACACACACACGCACACACACAAAGGTAGGAAAATACAGCTATACACACACACACACACAGATATAGGTAAATAGCTATATATCTACACACACACGCACACACACAAAGGTAGGAAAATACAGCTATACACACACACACACACAGATATAGGTAAATAGCTATATATCTACACACACACACACACACACACACACACACGTAAATACAGCTATATATCTACAAACACACACATACACACACAGATATAGGTAAATGCAGCTATATATGTCTACAAACACACAGATATAGGTAAATAAACCTATATATCTACACACACACACACACACACACACACAGATATAGGTAAATAGCTATATATCTACACACACACGCACACACACAAAGGTAGGAAAATACAGCTATACACACACACACACACAGATATAGGTAAATACAGCTATAAATCTACACACACACATATAAAATAATATACACACATAATACTCCCACAAAACAAAACTTGTTTACACACATAAACCAGTTTTAAGCTCACACACACTTACTTTGTCAGCAGGGAGCTGTGCCGAGATGGACTGTGCAAGAAGTGGGGGCGGTGATTAGCAGCAGTAGAAGCCAATCAGAGAGTTACAGAGCTACATTATCTGCTATCTGATTGGTTGATTACCAGACACCAGGAAAAGGCTTGTGAGAAGGTCTATGCGGAGCTCTGGCAGTATGCTAATGATGCTGCAAGTATCAGAGAGACTATCAGATGCTTCCAACAGCCACTCTCTGTAGCAAAGTACCGGCCCATCCCTCCAGCAGCCCATCTGGCATTTGCCAGAACTGCCAGATGGCCAGTCCGGCCCTGCTTGTAAATCAAACTTTGCCACATGAAAAATGTATTTATTCAGCTAGAAAAGCACCTCACAGATTTGACTAAATCTGAGAACCATGGATTGACTCCGTGTATTACATGGGTGCATGAAATGCACAAAAAGCCTTGTATGGTGTCTGTGCTATCTTTCTATGTTACCCGTCTCCTGAATTGCAGCAAATATAGAGACACTTATGCGCTAAGCTGTTGCACGTTCCCTAAATGCAATAAAAACTTTCCCTGATGAAAGCTGGTGTACCTGACTCTTTCACAGATTTAATGGATTGCAGATGAAATAATGTAAAACATATTTTTAACATATTTGTTGGAATTGTTAGAGATTAGTGTTGATTTAACAGCAAATATAAAATATCTATAATGATAGTAACAAAAATATTCACTACAAAAAATATGCTATATTTGAGCTATGTATACATTGAATATTTCAATGTGCTGGAGAATAAACAAATACAAAATGTTGTTATGGAAACTCGTGTGTAAATACTTAAACAGTTTAAGAATGACTGAACAAACTTGACACAATTTCTAACTAAAGTAAACTACATATGCATCAATGAGAAAACCTATGAAATCTTTGTTGATCTTTACACTCATTTCTTGAACATCTGGACATCATAACAGTCAAACAAATTATTATCACACACGCCACAACCTCAGTTGTGCAAACAGACACTTCCAAGTTTAAAAGAAGTGTGGCCTAAAGACTAAAATGAAAAATGGACTATTCTGTAACTATAATAGCTGGTAAGTGCTTAGAGCTATTCAGGTTATTAGATGTCATTTCTACTAACAGAAAGGTGTTTGTAGGTGTAACAATGAATTGTGTGGGTGCTCAATCCAGACATCCTTGCATTTGCAATGTTACAGCCAGTGCTTTTTTGCCATAGAACGCACCGGAATGGAGTTCTGGCACCATTTTTCAACGGATTTTTCAAGTTTTAAAAGTTTTGGCGGCAAAATCATTAAAAGGATGCATGCGTGTGATGGCACTGCTCAGCTTGTGGCGCTGCTCCGCTTGTGACTGGTCGTCGTGTGGTCGCGCCTGAGTTTATGTGAGTTCCAGCACCTTTTTTCTTACAAAAAAGCACTGGTTACTGCTGCCACCAGAAACTGTGGGGCCCGGTACTAAAATAGGTGAGTCCTCTATTTGATGTCACAAGACTTGACGTTACATAGCGGTGGAGTGTGGCTGGACCCCCCAGACCGAATAGCAACTTACTGATGCACAAAGTGTGCATGTTCTCAGGAAGTTCGCCCTGCACATCTGTCTGCTGTTGTTGTGCTTCCTTTTAGTCCAGAAAGCTTGTCACACTAATAAAAAAAAACTTTAATTAAATATGGGATTTTTAAAATTTCATTTCATTTACTCACTCATTTAGACCTTGGTAAATCTTACACACTAAACATGGAATGGTCTGCTTTCCAATTAAACAATCCGCTAGATATCTCCAAAAGGACATACACCATGCAAAGAAGGACAACTACAATGATGCATAGCATATGTCACTAAACATACACATACCACACTGATCAAAATGCTCTGGGCAATCTCTCAACTCTACTTAGGCTTCTAAACCAAGACACCTTTACCATACATTTATTTCATTGCTAAACACTCCTATGCAAGAGCCAGGTGCCCAAGATCCTGCAATATACATTAAAGTTGTAATAAATAAATACCCGCACCATCAAATGGGTAGGTGGATGACAGGATTTTAATAGTTAAAGATCACTATTGTAAATTCATAGTCCTGGGTGCTACTTAGATCTCAAAATTTATATGTAGACAAAAAAGAAGAGAAAGCGATATCAATTACGTGCACTCGTATCCACTCTAACCCATAAGAATAATTACACAAAGTATTTAAAAAGTATAAACTTTAATTAGTAATTTTTTTAAAGAAGCAAATATTTAAAAGGAGTGAATGGGAAAAATAGGGAGTGAAATTAAGATCACAAAGTAACAAATGCTGGCTCCTATTTTATTACTAATATGACTTAGTGCTTACAGTGAAATTGTATTGCTGACAAATAGTCAGAGAGTAATCTTATATTTATTGTATATCACAACTCCCCACTTGTACTTGTATTCAAATTAATATTTATGTCTTGATTATATATCAGATGCTAAGAGAGGTAAATTAACCCTTATATTGCATTTAGGGTTATTATTAACTGATTGTTTTAATAGATTTTTTTAATTGTTTAATTTTCTAAAAATATTGTTCAAACAATATACAATCTTTTACATATTTTTTAAGCGTGGCTAAGGCTGATTCTTGTCTGTGTTTCTCCCTGTAATAACCGCTGCTGCATATCTATGCACTATGCTGCTCTGACAGCTTTGAAGGAATAATTCAAATCTGACAGAGCAGCTTTGTACATAGCTCTGCAGCAGCGCCCTAGAGAGCCCTGCCTCCCCCCTCCCCTCTTCTGCTAGGATTATCGGTCCTAGCAGAGGAGGTGTATGGTGCCGATAACAGGTGATTTCCCTTGCGGGAAATCGTCCCTTTTATCGGGCCACCCCTGCTGGGACCGATAATTGTCCTAGTGTATGGCCAGCTTTACCTTCACACTCTGGCATCAAATCCCAATATTCTATAGAAAGTAAAATCGTAGGCAGGGCCCTCTTACCAAACCAATCTGTCTGTTACTACCCAGTATTGTTTTATAATGATTGTATAAAATTGTAAATCACTGCATAAAATGTAGGCAATACATAAAAATCTGTTAATAAATAATACTGCTGTAATTTAATTAAATGTCATTCAGGTAACAACAACATGTCAAATATGTTTGAAAAAGAAAATAGAAAGGAACCATTAAGGAACACCTGCCATCATTAGGTATTAGTGCAAAGCTTAAAAAAAATTACCCATTCCTTTGTTTACATTATTGCATATAGAACTGAACAGTGTGATTTCGCTAATAAAAGCACCACCCTGTCCTGACCACCCAAGTTGCGATTGCTGGCATTCTTATCTCACTACGTTGACTGCTAGAGTCTCCTATTAGTTAAGCCAGGAAATGTGAGACAGTGATGACCATTAAGATAGATTGAAACTTTCTTTACTAGAAAATCCAACCAGATTATAGAGCAACAATAAAAACATAAGTTAAATGTTGACATAAAGCAACAAAAACATTGAAAAAAAACCCCTTAAAATGTTTAATTTTTTTATGTATAAACTGTGAGTAATAACTTTGAAAATCTCAGTTATTTGCTTCCAGCATACTTTTTTTTTACAAAACAATATAGATACTCATATATTTTTTTCAATAATGCTTCAAAAGTAGCCCTTTCATTTATTTTTTTTAACTTTTTCAAATTTATTATCATAGTAATACAGGGCACAATCAGCACAAAAACAGCACTATGCAAATAAACAGTTTTACATTTCAATAAAACCGCAATCGGGTACAGTGATAAAGCCACCATTAGAAAACAGGTCTAGTAATATAAAGAATTTTAGGGGAAAGGGAGACAAAAAAATGGGTAAGGGAAAGTAAAATGTGGGGGAAGGAAACATGTATCTTGGTTTGGTGGTTTGGAAACCTGATGGGTGAATTTACACTGGTTAAAAAGAATATAAAGTAGGAGTCAATCTAAGTTTCTGCGTGTGTCTAAGTGGGCCTAATTCAGCCTTTTACATGT
>WWET01006953.1:49413-59661 GCA_011038615.1 Limnodynastes dumerilii | reverse complement strand
CTAACCCTCATCTCCTTACAGTCTGACCCTAACACTCCCCTCCCTGCAGCCTAACCCTAAGACTCACCTCCCAGCAGCCTAACCCTAAAACTCCATGCAGGACTCCCCATATACTCACCTCCAGTCCGCCGGGTCTGTGACGGGTCCGGCGGGGGTTTGCGAATGAATGAATGGGTAAGTATGCTTAGCGGCATGTCTATCCATTACTAAAACTTTGTAAATAGTAATATTTTCCAAATACATGCAACCGAAAATGTGCTTTCAGCTGCCTGTAATTGGAAAATAAAATTTTTTAAGTGTAGACTGCATCCCATGTAAGTTCCACCTGACCAATTATCGTACGTCTAAGTAGCAGGGACTAAAGTTATCTCTCGTAGAAGAACACATAAAACTGTGTATATAACTTGGATCTGTAACAATCTTTTCTAGATTCTAGGAATATTGACAATGACTTTGCAACTTCACGTGAAAATGAATTGTCCACCACAACGATTGGTAAATATGAGTTTTTGATAAGATAGATAAAGAAAGAGAGGGGGGAGGGGAATAGGGAGAGAATATAAAACTATTGCATGTAATTCTGTAACAATCTTTTCCAGATGACGTGGCCAATGATGATGATAATGGTGACGAGAACTGTGCAAATGAAAATGAAATTTCAACCTTACCGAATGGTAAATATGAGATTATGATTTCTACGTGTAACCCAATCTCCTTAATAAGTAACTTTTAAACAGATAAAATAAACATATAGCATTAGAGACTGTACAAACATTATATCAGTTATGAGATATATTGAGATGTATCAAACAATAGGAGGGATAAGATGGGGTACACAAATCTAATCAATTCCCAGTAAAGGCGTGTTCACACAGGGAGCCCAATCCAGACCTGAACACTAACATCAGAAGGAAGAGTTTACCATCAATTATTTGTACCAATCAGGGGTCTGGGAAGCTGCTGATGGCTGCCGCTCCACAGCCTTAATCAGACTATGGAGATAGCATATGGAAATGCTGCTTATGCATTTATATACATATTTCATTTGGTTTGAATTTCACCAATTGTTGTGTTTGATAGAAAATATATCGTCAATGAATCTGGCTGTAATGTGTCCATACATAACCTGCTGTACTTGTGCGTGTGTTCAGAGCTGCAGTTGCATTTACATGTGGATTGCACCAAAACCTCAAACTATTATTTGAGTGTGGTTTTAAGAAAGTTGGGATGGAGCGGGTCAAGAACTATGCACGCACAGCGCTCATAAGACTCACACTGCTCTCGCACCCAATGTGCAAGTGCCCAGTTGTGCGCAATTCTGGATCCAGTACAATGTGTTTACTTTTACATTCAAATCTGGATCAGACCCTAAGCCTTTGCTTCTGTTGCCTTATAAATAAATAAAATGGTTAAAGAATATTAGTGAAGTCTACAGAACAGCTGTTATTTGGTTGACATTTAGCTGCATTTGGACACGATTATTACAATGTACTCACATTGCTATATGTAAGAAAATGTCTAGAAGAGTTTTTCACAAATAAAATTCACTTTTAGGGTCTGCTGAATATCTTATCCTACATAAAGAACATCAGGAGATCAACATGAAAATTACCATCATCATGATATTGCTCATGGTTTTATCTGTACTCCTCACCGTTATTGCGTTGTGTGCTGGAATATTAACATATATCATCAAAATCAAACCGTATGTATTGCCTATTATTATTATTATTATTATTATTATTATTGTCACATTATTATTATTATCTTTTATTATTACACTTTTTAATGTTTTGTAATATTCTGTCTTTCTTATGTTAACAGAGAAAAGAAAGACATCTCTGAAGTTTAAATAAATGGTAAGTAAACCTACAATTATTTTAAAGGTGTAAAACTGTTGCATAGATTAATAAAATAATACTAATAATAGACCGGATCCAGACTTATGCCGGTGCTGCGTTTGGTCCCAGATATGTATGGCCAGGGCCGTAACTAGGGTTGGGCGATAGGGGCGGTCGCACAGGATGCAAAGTCAAAGTGGGGTGGCAGTAACTTTAATTTTAAGGTTATACTGGTTACTAATTCATGTTGGGGGGCATCATTTTCTCTTTTTGCCCCTGACGCTAAAATATGTAGCTACGGCTCTGTGTGTGGTGTTAGTGACAAATGTTTTTTCGCAATCTCAACAACTGTAAAATGCTCGCTTTTCAGAAATCTAGATCCGATCCAATTTTATTATTTTATGACTTAACGTCTCTTATTGCTTTATTATCATTCCAGAACGATCATACCACCTAATCATCGTTGCCCCATATACCATCTCTCCATAGGCTATTCCATCTTTGCCTATTAGGGGCCATAGGCCCTCACCATAACATCCTACAGGAATCCACTTGATAAAGCTACTATGCCACATTGCCACCTGCATGGTGCCCCCTGGCTTTCCTCTCTGATACCAACTTGTACAAGAGGTTTTCCATCATTATCTCACTACAGTGGGTGAGACACCTGCAAACATTTATCACTACCAGGATATCGTACAAGACCTGCAAACTGCAAAAACAAGACCATCGGACAACTATTGTTTATTCCCAAAAAGAGACAGAAAGATTCCTGTATTCTCTGAATAACTATGATTAATGAAGTTAAGAATGTTTAATAAAAATAAAAACCATTAATTACTATTATACTATTATGGGGTTCTGAATTTATTACAAATAATAATGTTTCAAAAATGTGTATCTTTATCATGAGCTTATTATGTAAATAATGTAATGATTTGATGCTTCTGGATTATTATAAAGTGGGTCAATATATATCTTCTTAGGATGACTTTGCACAGGACCTTGGACTGGATCCAGATTTAAGATCATCAGGTGATTTATGCACGCAAGGTGCGTAAATCACCTGACTGAACTGGAGGGCGTATGCATTTAAGGCAGGCTTATGGCAGCGTAAGCTGCCATAAAGCCCGCACAACAGAGGGGAGTGACAGGGGGTGTGCCAACAGACAAGATCTCCAGTACCAAAATGGAGGCAAAGGGAGGACTGATCCAGAACATGCTGCAACCAAAATTAAACATGATATGAAATGGCAGACCACGAAGATCCAAAGAAGAGTTGTGCCAAGAACACAGCCGCTAGGTCCATTGAATAGACATGGATAGTACTGGTGAATTGATACTAACAATACTAACAATAGAACAGGTACTGGGAGAGTAGGGCAGGAGCAATGGAGCTAGAACACAAAGGTATAGAACAGATATCGGGTAACATGGAATGGATACACATGAATGGGTAATGAAGAGGTAGGGAGGGTACAGCTTCAGAGAAATACACACGGGTGGAGAAAGCAGGAAACAAGAAAATAAGCAGGGGCACAGGGATAAACATAGGCACTGGACAGAAGAAAACAGCAGGACAAGGAGCAAACAAGAACTTTGCAGAGAGAAAGGATAACAGAAAGAAAGTGAAACACAATACAGGAGGAAAGTGCTTGCAAGGCAAAAGATCAGCAGGACAAGGGCAGACCCTGCAACATGACCCATCCCATTAGGTACAATATACTCTGTACCTGAGCTTCCAACTGTCACTTACCTGGTGAAATGACTTAAGTGATATTTTAAAACTATTTGTCTCTTCAACATAGGTAGTTACCATAGAAACTGACAGTTGGAAACTGAGAAGCAGTGTATTTTGTACCTAATGTAATAGGTCATGTTGGAGGGTATGCAAGAGTAAAGACAGTATAAGGGTCCTGCTCCACTAAACCTAAGGAAAGGGAACAAAGATTAGATTATACAATATCATCAGCAAGGTAGAGATCTCATCTGCTGGGTATTTATAAATTGAACAACCAAGCAGAGCTGGAGTGACAGACAAGCCTCCCAGCACTGGTTGGTCTGAGTCTTGGCTGTTAGGCACCAACTGGGACTTATTAATCCCTATAGCTGTATGTAGTAGAGTGCGGCTGTGCTATTTATACTTCAACCTGGCTGCTTAGCAACAGTTATGATTGTTGTCGTCAAGCTTGCTGTAAGAGCAACATGCTGGCTGCCTAGCAACAGCTATGTTCTGTTCAAGTAGCCAGGAGGGGAATCGGTCCTGTGACCACAGTGGCACATAACAGACAATACATATAATTCGAGGGTGAAAAGTTTGATGTTTGTATAATGACAGTAGATTACAATACAGTAGCAATAAAAGAGATACGGACAAATCATAGCAAGTACAAAAAAGGAAGCAGACAATACAACTAGCACACAGAAGAACAACAAGGGAAAAAGCAAAAAAATAAACATAAAAAAGCCACAAAAATCAATAAATATCTAAAAAAATCTATAAAAATTATATACAAAATAAATAAAAATAAAAGAGAGACAGATTACAGGTGGACAATAACAGCGCAACAAAAAATAAGCAACAACGATATGTTCGCTTCTTGCAACCTGAAGCATCTGCAACAGTAATAGCTGCATAGTATGCTTTCTCCTATCCATATTTCTTTTAAAAATACACAGCGTGCCTGACCAGGCAGCACTGTAATTCTCTCTACAGAACCTCTTACATCATATTAGAGTGGTACACCTTGGCCTGAATACTATACCCTCAGGCCCGGATTCACAACCACGGACGTATTACACATACGTCCTTAATTTACCAATAATAGCTACTACGCATGCGTAGTAACTATTTTACGCAATCTACGTATCGTTTTGTTACGCAGATTGCATATATGCGGTCTTAAAGATATTTAATAAACTCTTAGATTATGAAATAGAAGATAAAGTTGAAGACCCTCAGAGATGTTATCTCAGGGCCGTAACTAGGAGTGTGCGATAGGGGTGGTCGCCCAGAGCACCAAGCCAAAGGGGGGCACCATTAAGTTAATTTTAAAGGTTAAACTTGTTATAAAATCAAAGTAGGGGGCAAAATTTTAACTTTTTGCCCCTAGCTCTAAAATTTCTAGTTACAGCTCTGCATTATCTACTTCTAGACTTTAAAATAAGATAACAATACACCTTACTTAACATATACGCCCCAAACTCTCCAACTAAGGAATTCTTTCAGGGTATCTCAGAAATGTTGCTTCAACGTATAGTACATAACTTGATAGTAGGGGGAGATTTTAATCTTGTAGCTGACCCTGCCATGGACAAGTCCCATTTATCTAGTCCTCATATACCAGCACATCATAATCCTATAATACACCTACACGTGTAATCTTGGATGTATGTCGACTGCAAAAGCCAACTGATAAATCTTACACATATAATTCGGCAGTTCATATGTCCTTCTCTCGGATACACTGACCCCAAAACTTTTAGCTACTGACATACACTCTATAGTAATATCAGACCATGCCCCTATATCATTATCATTACCCAATCAGAGCGTACAGTATGTGGCACTTTCCATCCCACCTATATAATTCTGAAGAGTTTAAGACACATCTCATAGCAGAATGGACAACTTACCATTATTACAACTCTAATCATGAAGAAACCCTTATCTTATATTGGGAAACTGCTATGGTAGTACGTTGCGGGCAAATTATCTCGTATGTTAGCAAACAGCATAAAGAATATAATGTTAGATACAAAAGTCTACATGAAACAATGAAAACTGCTTTTACGACATTTACGATCCCACTGACGACAACTGAGATGCTTACAAAACCAGTAAGAAGACTTCAGAAATGTGAGTATTAAAAAGATTTTAGTAATTTACACACATTTATATTGCGCATTAATATTACTGGCATTAACGGGGACATTATGAATAATTTATTGAACGGGGACATGATTATTTGTTTATTGAATGGGGGACATGATTATTTATTTACTTTATAGGGGACATGATTAGTTATGGGCTTTAGGGAATAATTCATGCTGCATTAGTCCCGGCTACCTTAGCATGCTGTCACCTGCTAGACATGGGCATGCTCTGCCTTGCAGTTCTAGAAGCGACATCATGTTGCAGTATGTATTTAAAGATTACAAAGGCCGTTTTTTTAATACATTTTTTTACTATGATTTTTGTTTGTTTTAGGTACTAAACGACATGGCACCATTGATTTTTGAAGATAAATCGATGAATTTCTAAGTAAAATTGCGGTGACGTTAGAAACATAGAAACTTAAAAAGTGATGGCAGATAGATCCACATGGCCCATCCAGTCTGTCCAGTTGTTTATTTAAATTATACTGACCCTAGACCCTAATTACCCTTAAATTAGTTTGAGATTTAGGATATCCTTATATTTATCCCAAGCATGTTTATACTGTTCTACTGTGTTAATCTTAACTACCTCTGATGGGTGGTTATTCCACTTATCTATCACCCTATCAGTGAAGTAATTTTTCCACACATTTTCTCTGAATCTACCACCCTCCAGTTTATATCCATGCCCTTGTGTTCTATTACACCTCTTCCTTTGAAAAATGCCACCCTCCTCTAGCCGGTCACAACCCTTGATGTATTTGAAAGCTGCTATCATATCCCCCCCTCTCCCTTCTCTGCTCCAAGCTATAAATGTTTAGTTCCTCTAGCCTTTCTTGGTATGTTTTGTGACACAGGCCATGGACCAATTTAGTTGCTCTTCTTTGTGCAGTCTCTAATGTATTTATGTCTTTCTGGAGATATGGCCTCCAGAACTGAACACAGTATTCTAGGTGAGGTCGTATCAACGATCTATAAAGGGGCACCACTACTTCTCTCTTTCTGCTACTAATTCCTATCCCTATGCAACCAAGCATCTGACTTGTCTTTCTCATTGCTTTGTTACATTGCTTGGCTACAAATAAGTCACATGAAATAATGGCACCTAGATCCCTTCAAAATCAGTAGTTTCTAATGTAGTGCCATAATGATATATTGAGATTTTGGGTTTTTGTGCCCCAAGTGCATGATTTTGCATTTTTGGCATTAAACTGCAGTTGCCACAATCTTGACCATTCCTCCAGTCAACCTAGATCATCTCTCATTTTGTGTACCCTTCCTGATGTGTCTACCCGGTTACATATCTTTGTGTCATCTGCAAAAAGGCATATTTTCCTCTCGATACCACAGGCAATATCACCTATAAAGATATTAAGTAGCATGGGTCCAAGTACAGAAACCTGGGGTACTCCACTGGTTACCTTACCAATCCCAGAAGGGATTCCATTTACTACAACCCTCTGATGTCTATTCTGTAACCATGATTGTATCAATGCAACTATGTTTATGTCCAGTCCCAAAGTTTCCAGCTTTATTAACAGTCTGCGATGTGGCACAGTGTCAAAAGCCTTACTAAAATCTAGATAAGCTATGTCTACAAGTACCCCTTTATCTAATACTTTACTGACCCAGTCAAAAAATTCTGTAACATTTGTTTGACATGATCTTCCCCCAGTGACTCCATGCTGCTTGGGATCCTGTAAGTTACTGGATTTTAGATACTGTACAATTTAACAGTTTTCCATTCCCTACTGCTGGTGTCAGACTCACTGGGCCGGATTCACACCACCGGACGTATTGCACATACGTCCGGAGTTTCCCGATATTTGATACTGCATATGGGTAGTATCTTTAATACATAATCTACGTATCTTTTTGTAGTTTGCGTATATGCTGTCTTAAAGACAGCAGTATTAAATATCGGGAAACTCCGGATGTATATGCAATACGTCCGGTAGTGTGAATCCGGCCCACTGTTCTGTAGTTTAATGCTTCTTCCCTGCTTCCACTTTTATACAGAGGGACGACATTTGCTATTTTCCAGTCCTCTGGATTCACCCCAGTTATTAGTAACTGATTGAATAGTTCAGTTAATGGTTTTGCCAGCACCCCTCTAAGCTCTCTTGTTGAGCTTCAAAAATTATCACACATCACCAGCACAAATCGCAACTTAGTAAATCCATTGATTTGGGTTCCCAAAAAAATGCAGTGATGTGTGGCAATTTGGTGTGCTAATTACTAATGTGGTATTTATGAATTAAAAACGATCTTGAGTAATTCAGAAAGTGTAATAAATAAGAGTATGTATTGATCATTTTTATCTCCAAAAGTACATTATGGTCTGCCAGTTCTCTAGGTCTTGAGCTGGATTAACTACTAGTACAATAATTATACAATGGAATTTTAGTAGTACTAGTGAGACACCATATTAGCGAAATGGGATTTCAACAGATTACCATACACAATTAACTTTCCTATCCATGATGTAGACTGGCAGAAAAGGAAATGATTCAGTGCAAACAGATCTTCCAAAACAAGAAAAGGAGAATTTTAGGATTAAGAGCTGTCTATATATCATACTATGTAAAACCTTCTGTATACTTTATTGTTAAGTAAAGCTCTGCAATAAATGTTTATTATCCAAGATTATTATTTGTTAAAGGATGATGAACATGTTTTTCCTGTACCCTCAAGATATGTATTAATGAAACACATGGTTTCAGTTTTCATTGATTTAATTTGGTTTATTATTAGGACATTAAATCGTTCCAGTGATTTTTTGCTTTTGATTAATGTGAGGATCCATGTTATATTGTGTATGTAAGTTTAATATTTTACAGAGCCTTCCTTGGCTTTGCTTCACTTGATTTATTAATTTTAAACACTTGAAGAAGAGCTTTTTCAAGATAAGACATTTATAAAATCATATATAATTGTATAACATCAACCTTTATAATAATAGTTACTCATGCAGTTGGGTAAATTGGAAGCAGCTACAGTAAAAAAAAGTGTGACACAAATCAAGGTAACAAACCCCCTATCTCAGTTTCTTGCTAACAGATTGGTGCCGATGTTAGCGCTCAGTCCCTTGACGTCTGTCATCCTGTCAGTCCCCATAGTCAATTGTCTGCATCTGGTTCTTTGCCAAACTACAAGGTTGCTAGGCAAGTTCTCCATATTAAGCAGGGCATTAGACATACAGACACACCATTCTCTTCCATTTGTACTGTATATGCACCTGACCATTGCCATGCAAGCTACTTTTGGTGCTTCTGTATCCAGTTGTCACATGCAACGGCTTTTTTGGACTTTGACTTGCAGTTGCCTCTGTGATCCAGATTAGTTGTTGTATCTTTTAACCTCTGACCCAGCAGCTGCTTTCATGGACTTTAACTTGCACTTGTCTTTGTGACGTGACTTACAACTGCTTTTGTGGACTTTTACTTGCAGTTCTCTCTTAGTCAGATTTATAATTTCTTCTACTAATCATACCCTATGCTGCTAGAGTAACTGCTTTTGTGGACTTTGCTTTGCTTTACCTATTATACTTTCTTATCTGAATTTGTGGATCTTGCAATTCAGTTACCCCGTGACCCTGAATAAACTGTTATCTTATTTCAGTCATCTTAGTTCTCTAATGTTATCCTCTATGAACAAGTGTTATCTGAAACCACCTATCGCATACTCACCCATTCATTTTCGCCAAAAATTAGAAAACGTTGCCGTCGCCAGACCCGCCGCTTCAGTGGACCACCAGAAAAGGTGAGTAACCTCTCCGGGGACTTTGGGGAAGCGATAGTTAGTGTTAGGGTCAGGCTGTGGGAAAGGGAGGGTTAGGGTCAGCCAGCAGGCAATGGAGGATTAGGGTTAGGCTGCTGGGAAGGGAGGGTTATAATCAAAGCAAAGCAAAGCAATCAATCCACGGAAGACAGACATTTCCCTAACCCTAACCCTCCCCTTTCATTACCCTAACCCTAAAACTAACCTCCCCACAAACTAACCTTATAACTCCCCAGAGTGTGTTACTTACCTCTCCCGT
Source organism: Limnodynastes dumerilii (assembly GCA_011038615.1). NCBI lineage: Eukaryota > Metazoa > Chordata > Amphibia > Anura > Limnodynastidae > Limnodynastes > Limnodynastes dumerilii. Next base: position 49,902 of record WWET01006953.1, on the reverse strand, counting down.
CGGTTCGGCGGTCTGCAGCAGGTGGGACAGGTTTGAGGTATACTTATAAAAAATTATAGCAGTATTTTTTATATAGAGACAGACGAAAATTAGGTTTCAGCTGTCTCTACTTCTAAAAAACAATTTCCAATGTTGGAGGTTAATAAGGTTTATAATGGGAAATGCTGTTCTCAACTTGTTCTTAAAATGTCTTGCTGTGTATTGGTATATGTGTCACCGCCAGGAAAATATATTTTTTCTTTTCAGAATGCTCTTGTCTTGTATCAAACAAGTTGTACAGGAATGTCAATGTCTGTTTCTAAAAAAGGGAAAACAAAGTCGCTGAGCTTAGTTACATGGAATGTTCGGGGGCTAAATAATAAAGTAAAGAGGGGATTAGTTATGAGGCAGATTAAGTCCTATGATCCGGATGTAGTTTGTTTTTAACGGAGACACACTTGGAAGACACTAAAATTCATAGGGCCTAATTCAATTGAGCGCGTATTTTTT
>WWET01006953.1:17388-27850 GCA_011038615.1 Limnodynastes dumerilii | reverse complement strand
ATAAGAAACTGTTCTGCATATTGTATGTCTATTTTGTTATTCTCTGTAACTAAGCATTGTGATTATTATCATATTAAATATCAATTAATAAGTTCATGTCTCTGTGTTCTTACGGATTCACGTGTCAGACCAGCTCGGTTATTAAACGCTACTGACGGGTAACAGAAGAGGTCATTCTGGGTTGATGATAATTCTGGTAAAGCATAACTGTGTTGGATTTGGGTAAAGGAGAACCGAAGGCCTCCTGTGAATAGCCTTGGTGGTGGCAGTTCATTGGTAATAAGTCATATTTGGGGTGGGAGAAGGGGCATTAATCATTGTAGAAAAGACCAGGTGGCTGTTGTGATTAACCCCTTGAGCCCCAGATAAGTCATGAAAGCCTCAGGTGAGGTCAGGGTCGTGACATACCCTAACCCTTCTTTCCTGGCAGCCGGACCCTAACCCTCCCTTTCTGGTAGCCTGACCGTAACCAACCATCTCCCGCAGCCTGACCCTAATTCTCCCTTCCCTGCAGCCTGACCCTAATCCTCCCTCCCCTGCAGTCTGACCCTAACCCTCCCTACCCCGGGATATTGGCGGCGGCGGGATTTTCGAATGAGAATGGGTAAAGTATGCCAAACAGCATACTCACCCATTCTAAAAAAAAAATAGAAGGGACACCGAAAAGGAACTTTCGGATGTCCCAATTTTGCAAAGCAGAGTTTCTAAGCGGGGACTGACAACGGAGGTGGGGAGGTGTAATATCCGTATGGACATTGCATAGAGAGATAAGTCTCGTAAGTACCATAAGGTATCTTAAAACAGGGGGCGGGTTGGGGGCTGGAAGAGTGAGTTAGGTGTGCATCTGCCTGCACCTAACTCACTCTTAAGTGTGAATCAGGTCCATTGTTGGCTACTATCGGGCAGTCCATCTTAACAGAGTTCTGGAGTGGATGAGGGGAGTACAAGCTAAGCAAATGATATAAGCTGGCCATACACTAGATTTAATCATCCATTTATCGAGTGATCATTCAAATAATCACTCTAGTTAGTGACAAGGATATATATTTGAAACATTAAAGAAATATACCAGAAACGCTGTGGTACGATTATTTTATTTTTAAACATGCATGATTTAGCGCATGATATTTTGTACTGTGTCCTCTCTCCCTCTGTTGGATCTGCAGTCACAGCACTACAGTATTCTGTATGTACTGTGACAGCGCTTTGCAGTCTGTCAGTGTAAGAGGTTCTGCACCATGCTGATAGTGCAAAAATAGTGTTTGCAGCCAGCCAATAGGCTAGCTGCATAGGTCTCCTACCCATAGGTCAGATGCAAGATTCTTTTGCTAGGATTATTGATCCCAGTAGGGGAAGTATATGGTGCTGATACTGGCACCCTTTCCCAGGGGAAAATCATCCCGTTTGTTGGACCACCCCCTGTTGGGATCGATTATTCCTAGGGATCGATTATTTTCCTAGTGTATGGCCAGCTTAGGACTGAGGAACACAAAAGAACATTTTGATTTCCCCATTGCAAGAATACTTGCGTTTAATCAGATATGCCATTTCATGACGTCAGTGTATGTTAAAAATTGCTCCCAGTTAAGCCTTTTGAGAACCTATACATTGTCCAAAAAACAACCTAAACATACAATATCTAGTATATACAGATTGCTTGTTGAGAACATGGGGCCGGATCCAGAACTACGTCCGTCTTCCATAGACGGACGTAGTTCAATAAACAGTAGCTACTGCGCATGTGTAGTAGCTATTGTACGTAATCTGCGTATCGTTTCGACACGTAGATTGCGTATATGCGGTCTTAAAATAAGAACTAAAAGTCACTCCTGGGCTAAACCATGTTGTTTTCGGGGGGAGTCAAGTTAATTTTATTCTTTGCATGCAGGGATATATCTTTGAATTGCTTACTGAAAACAGATACTGACCAGCTTTACTATTACACTGTTATTTAGACTTGGGGTGGTGAATATCACCTCTCAACTCTAGTACTGTTTGCAACAGATGAAATATGACTCCCCTGCAATCAACATGGTTTTGCCCAGGAGTGACTTTAAGTTCTTATTTTAAGAAGATTCTTAAGTGTGAATCAGGTCCTTAATTTCAAGCTCCTTCTTAAGTATGAATCAGGCCCATAGTGATTACTTTCTGAGCAATTTCCAGTGATTTTAGCAAATTCTCAAAACACAACCACCTCTATTTGGCTGGCGAGCTTTGGCCCATTCTACAACTCGCCCCTTATTAAATCCAGCAGCGATTTATATGTTCTGACTGAAAAAACTCACACAAGATATCTAAACTATGCAAAGTTTGAAAATCCACCATCTCCGACGTGTTTGAGGCGAGCTTGCATTGGTAAATACGGCGAGACCAAACTTGCCGGTAAATACAACATCAGCTAGTTTAACAAACACACTTACACAAAGAACCCTTCAGGGTCAGGACAGACCAGAAATATGGAAAACCTCCTTGCTTAAAAGATCACATGAAGTGAATAATATCTGTATCTGGACAGTCAAAAAAAGATCACTTCATATTCTGATATCACTTTATAGACAATGGGACAAATCTAGACCTAAGGGCTTGTTACGTTTCGCGTTTTTGCATAGCGTATTTACGCTAGCATATTTTCTATGCACTCCCCTCGCTCGTACATACGTCATTTTACATTTCCCAAACCCTACCTTAAATTTCAAAGCGTAAGTACTGACGTACGGAATGCATTGACGTACGTAACGGCCTATCCTGGCCCATACTGTACGATTTCAATTCCTCCCTCCGACTACCGTATTTCGGGGTGTCATATGGAAGACACACCCTTTAATTTGTATTTACGCTGAAGTTATGTACGTTCAGAGTTACGTGGCGTAACATCTCACATCGCGCATTATATATAAATAGGCGACGTATAAATGAAAGTGTACTTAGGTCTGGATCTACCCCAAGATATTGATTTCTATCCTAAGACACTGCTACATACTGAATAGTTTTTATTAATTTCACATGGGCCACAAACATTTATTTATTTATTTAATAACAGGTTTTTATATAGCGCCATCAGATTACGTAGCCCTTTACAATTTAACAATCATTATAGAAAGATTGGATGGTAACAGACAGACAGGGTGGATAAGAGGGCCCTGCCACAAGCTTACTGTCATGAAACGCAGGTCTCACTGTGTGAGAGGCCGCCTGTTGGCGGTATTCTCCCGCCATGTCTGATCCTGTCCAGTTCAAGTCCAGCCTGTTCCAGTACAGTCAGGTCTGGTTCAGTTCAGTTCAATTCAAGTCCAGTCTGTACCAGCCCTAGTCCTGTTAGTTTCTGTCCACTACAATATGAGCAAACCCAATATAAGGCCCTTCAGCTTCCTCTATTTTGCTGAGCCTCTATCACACCCTCAGGAACCCAGAGCAAAAACAAAATCCAGTCAGTCTTTCCTTCTTAAGAAGGAAACTACGCATGGACATTGCCTCCCCCCTTCCACCCTCCCTGGCTCATCTAAATCCCTCCCCCTTCTACCTAAACACTCCCTAAGGCGGCTTAAGGCCGCCTCAATCTAACTAACTGGTACGTAGATTGCACAAAGGACCTACCGATTTTGCAAAACTCGCACTTAAGTAGCGAATAAGACCCTTTGGGCCAGAGTTCATTACAAAAGCGTATTTACGCTAGCCACTTGCGTAAGTTCGAATTTTGTATGTACTGCACATGCGTGCAACAGATGTAAGGCATCGTAACTCTGATCGTACGTACTTTCCTCGTAAATATGTATGAAGGGGCAAGTGATCCTTACGGTGACCGGAAATACGCTTTGTAAGTGGAGGGAGGCATTTAAATTGTATAGTTGGGGCCGGCTTATGCCGTTACGTGCGACAATCCATTATGTACGACCGTACTTACACAAAGAAAAGTTAAGGTAGGGTTTCGGTAACCGTAAATCAAGTAAATTACGTGTGACCGAGGGGAGTGCCCAGGGAGTGCATAGTATTTACGATCGCGTAAATACGCTACGAGATCGTACTTAAAGTGCACTTAGGTCCGGATTTGGCCCATTGTCAATAAGTAAGTTATAGAAACATAGAAAATGACAGAAGATAAGAGCTGCATAGCCCATCCAGTCTGCCCATTTGTTTGACCTTTTGTTAATCAAATGAGCATCGGTCACTTCAGAAGATTATTCAAACTCAAATAGTTTCTTTGCTAATAATAGAGGATAACACTTGCATAGTGCATTGCATAGAAAAGTTCTAAAAAAATATTAGTTTGCTTGTTAGCAAAAATCTGTAAGAACAAGTTGTGAGAAGTATTTTTAGAGGTACTGTCAGGGAAAGCCTCTAAAAGCTAGCCAATAAAATTAGATGTCTGTTTGCGAATATATTGTAATGTATAAAAAGCTTGAAAGAAGTATACTCACTGTGCATTACCTCTCCGAGTCTGTTGAGTGCTGACCTGTGCTCCGTTCACACAAAGGGTTGGCCACCATAAAACCTTTTTTTTCCTTTTAAACCTATTGATTGGAACCAGTTATTGAAATCATATTCATAGATGGGGGCTCATCTGTCTACTGTTGCTCTCTGACCTCCAGGCCTACCCGTCTGTTGCATTGCCAATCGGGGGGATAGACCATACACTGGGTGACCTGCACACTTCTGGTAAGTACACTGCCTTTTTGTGCTATTGTTTTAGAATTGTGTTCACTTCAATTGTGGCAATGTAGCAATCATTGACCACAGGTAAGTTGAGGAACTTGCAATTAATGAATTCATATATCAAATTTTTTAACCATATCCCTATTATTTACAATTACTCATGTTTGACTCAATACCAGTAGGAATTCAACTGTTTATTTCCATTTTTATAATGTTCATAGACTTCTCGTTAATTTATTTAGCTTTGTTACTGTATTTTTTGCCATCGTTCCATCCGAGGGAAGCTGCAACTGCCAATTTTAAGTCTTGAGAAGTTCCTATTTCATTCATAACAGACAGAGAGTATATGTCAGTCTGATCACCTGACATTTTGTTTCTGTCCCCTTTTTTGTGGATCTAAGTGTTCTGTGTATTTTGGAAGAGGATTGGCTATAATTAAGACAGAGTTTTGATTCTATGAAATCCCAGCAGACATTATTTATTATTTATTTATTAACAGGTTTTTATATAGCGCCCACAGATTACGTAGCGCTTTACAATGTTACAATCTTTATAACAATACTGGGGAATAACAGACAGACTGGGTGGGTAAGAGGGCCCTGCTCACAGGCTTACACTCTATAGGACAATGGGTTTGATACATAAGGGCAAGTGCTATATATCACACAATGGACCAGCCAGGGTGTATGACAAAAGTGCTCAATGCTCTGTATGCTCCAGTCACACAGCAGCGTTAGTAGCAGAGATGAGGGAATTGTAGAACAGAGAGCGTGCAGGTTTGTGATTCGTAATGTGTTAAATTGTAGAAGTGGTTGATAATATGGTATTTAATGCTTAGGGTGGTTGTGGAATTTGATAAGCTTGTCTGAAGAGATGAGTTTTGAGGGAACGCTTGAAAGATTGTAGAGTAGTGGATAGTCTTAATGAGCGAGGAAGGCTATTCCAGAGAGTGGGTGCTGCCCGGGGGAAGTCTTGCAACCTTAAATCTGAGCATTTATGAGGTACAGAGGTGAGTTGTAGATCTTGTGATGATCTGAGAGAACGTGCTGGGATATATCTTGAGACAAGTGAGGAAATGTATGCGGGTGCAGTGTTGCTTATGGCTTTATAGGTTAGCAAGAGGATTTTGTATTTGATTCTGTATTTTACAGGCAGCCAATGTAGAGACTGACAGAGTGTAGTAGCTGTAGTTGAGCGTTTTGCAAGGAAGATCAGTCTCGCTGCTGCATGCAATATAGACTGTAGAGGGGCAATTTTATTTTGCGGGAGACCAATAAGAAGGGCATTGCAGTAATCAATGCGGGATGCGACATGCCCACTGATGAAGCGTCTAGCGGTAATAGCCTTATTGATCTCGGTCTTTGTAGAATCCTGCCATCACCCATCGCTGGAGAGGTGAGGTAGCATTGAAACTGCATCCAAATGGAGATTTTAAAAGCCGATACTCCTCATTGTATAAAACTTAGTGTACAGATAACTGTTGCATGAGTAGCGATCATTCACCAGACTCAGCGATAGTCCGTAAACGGACCGTGCCAGACCAGAGGCGTGGAGTCTAACCACAAGCCTGGTGTTCACCAGAGCCCCTTATGGTGGGGATGGTCATGACTGCAGGCAAGCAGCAGGTTGAGGCCCTCTGGACAAGCGCACAGATGCCAAGATGGCGGACAGGATCCGAGAGTAGCAGGAGGTAGCGTAGGAATAGCTACTGAGACTGGATACTGCAGAAAGCACTGGACACTGAAAGTGCAGACACTGGAGACACAGACAGGAACCAGACACAATGGAACATAGGAACCGAGGACTGGATAACTGGAACCGAGGACAAGAGACAGAACCTGAACCAGGGAGCTGGAACACAGGAGAGGACTTGAGGATCAGCAGACTAGGAAACCTGTTGCTCTGACGGGTAAGTGATGTCAGAGGGAGATTTATATAGGGCACTGATGGTACGTACGTTCAGAGTTACGTGGCATAACATCTGTCACGTGCATGAGCAGTAAATACAAATGCTAGTGTACTTAGGTCTAGATCTACCCCAATGTGAGTAAATTGGCTGTTCAGATTATGGATGACACTCATGGCTCCCAACTCATGTAATATGTTAAGAAGTGGCCTAAGTTGAATAAGAGTTACTTCCACCCAAATGGAATATTTAATAAAGATGTTTTTTTGTCAAGTTGAGCAACATTTACTAACCAAGAGCCATAAAGTAAAAAAAAGACTTGAGACTGGATTCACAGATTCGGTGTGAGTTAAGTGCGGACAGACCCACACCTAATTCACCCGTCCTGCCCCCATCCCACCCTCCTTTTTAGGTACCTTATGGCACTTACGAGTGCCATAAAGCTACCTTAACTATCTGCACGGATACCTTAACGGTCCGCACAGACTTTCCAGACTTCATTTTAGGGGTCTATTTACTTACCTTAACGTTTTTAAATGAATTAAGCTGTTCCAGGCTCGCTTTGGCTCGCAGTGAGCCTGGCAGCTTTATACATTTAATTTTACTACTACTCACCCCTCCGGAGGGGTATGAATTAAGTCCTGTGCATGCGCAGAGACTCCCATGCAGGACTTTGAAAATGTCAAGTCCCGGCATGAAAAACGCTGCGCATGCACAGTGTCTTTATATCGGGACACTTCTCCCACACAGAGGAGTTTCTCTTTTTTGTTATTTTTTTTGTTTGTTTGTTTTAAATGTATTTTTTTTGTTAAAATATAATAAAAATAAAAAACTTCTTTTTTTTTTACATTAGCGCACACTGATTTATCCCAGCGGTCTCTTAAACAGCTATTAGGGGGAGGAAAAGGGAGAATATGGGGACATCGCTGGGATAAAGGCACCACGCACTGAGATGGCGTTAGTTTTACACTGGGAGCAAAGTGTAAAACTCCGCTCTGACATTTAATAGATATTACGAAGAGCCGGCTCTGAAAAGAACAGGCTGGCGGAGAGCCTTGATGTTTACATGGATCGCCACGGAAACTGCTGTTTTCCATGGCGATCCATGGTTTGTAAATATTAACACTTTAATTTTTATGTGATAATGTCCATTTTCATATGAAAATGGGCATTATCACATGAAAATGAAGTTTGTAAATACACCACTAAGTCACCTGGTATGTCTACCAGAAGAAAGAAAGACAGAAAAACAGACAAAGGGACAGATTTACTAAGATGTGGGTTTGGAAAAGTGGAGTTGTTGCTCATAGCAACCACTCATATTTTAGCTGACATTCTCTAGTATGTAGAATCCCCCACTCCTCTCCCCCGGCTTTAGGGCACCCTCTTAAGGAGGGAAAATATGCTCGTAGATTCTCCAGCCCTCCCTCCCAGCCTAATTTATATCCCTCCCCCCAACCACTTTATGGAAGTAACCCCTGGCACGCCTCCTCTTACCTTAAAAACTAAGTGTGGTCTTTAAAGACCTACGTAAATTGTGTAGTCTATATGACTATACATGCGCAGTGGCTCCATACGGAATAATACACACCTAGAAAGCATCAGCTTCTTAGGTGTGAATCAGAGATGAGTTATTCCTGGGAAAAACATGTTGATTTCAGGGGAGTCATATTTCATTAGAAACAGTATTAGAGTTGAGAGGTGATGTTTTCTATTCCAAGTCTAAATAACAGTGTGATAGTAAAGTTGGTCAGTATCTGTGTGCAGTAAGCAATTCAAAGATATATCGCTGCATGCAAAGAATACAATTAATTTAAACCATCAATATGGTTTTCCCCGGAGTAACTTTCCTCTATTATTTTCCATCTCTGAATCTGGTCCGATATTCTTTTATTGATTTTCCTGTTGTATGGTAAGTCGGTAAACAGACACGCAATGTATTTGTGACCAATTGCATGCTGCTATTAAAAGCTTGGGTATGCTAGTGCTTATAGTACTCAAGTATCAGCATGCCTTTGGCTGTCCGGACACGCTGGCACATAGGGAACTACAAGCATCAGTGTGCCCTGACACCTAGGGCCTGCTGCGGCCTGTAGTGTCCCAAAGACCTTCAGCACCATGAGACTTTTCTGGCCGGGACCTCTGTTTATAACCTGGAACTTTACCAGGTGTGGCAGAGGCAGCTGTGACAGTGGAATATTCCATACATGCAAGGGGTACAGCTGTCTCAATGACCTAACACAGCCAACCACTGTATTGACAGTGATTACTAAAAATGACACAATGAGTGGTTGACACTTTTGCCCTTACGGGCTATAATATATGCATATATAGACACCTTCAGGGTGGAAGGCAAAACAGCAATACTGAGCCATTTGCCAAATTTTCTATTGGCAAAATATAACATGCGGATATAGCTAGTTTTGGTGCCAAAGGGGCAATTTGGCCCTGATGTTATGCTTGTATTGACCTCAGAGGCAGGCATAGGCCGTAAAGACTGCCACCTACAACCCCACGAATTAGAGATCCCTGTGTTATGAAACTGACCACCAGAGCGTCAGGGTCAGGCTGCGGGGAAGGGAGTTGTAGGGTCAGGCTGCGGGGAGGGGAGTCTTAAGGTTAGGCTGCAGGGAGCGGAGTTTTAGGGTCAGGCTGTGGGGAAGGGAGGTTTAGGGTTAGGGTAATGTATGGGGAGGGTTAGGGTAAGAATTAGGAGAAGGGTTGGGAATAGAGCAATACTCACCGTTCGCCTCCATCTCCTCGTATATTATTTGTTGAACTTTTTTGAATATATGTTATCATTGTTTTTTGTTTGCTTGTTTTATTAATTAGATATATTTTCATGCCTGCATACCAAGAAAGACTAGAGTAGCTGATAATAGAAAGGGGGATGTGTAATACATGTATAACACCATATGGGAGAGTGGTAGGTTTAAAAGAAACGAGTGGAAACGACATGAAGGGGTAGTTGAAAAGTGGAATTGCCTCACATCTGAAGTGGTAGAGGCTAACACAAGAGAACAATTTAAACATGGGATTAACATAAGGATATTGAGGATCAAAAAGTTTAGAGTCAATATGGTTGATAACAGGGCTGTAAGTAAGGGGGTACACGGGGATATGCCATACCACTTCTCCCACTGTTTAATTGAAAAGCTGCAAATCTCCATTCACTTCTAATGTCCATACTGCCACTTCTCAATTTCCACTTCTCCCATTGCTTGATAATAAAAATAAAAATGGGCAGATGGAATGGGCTATGAATCTCTTGTTTACCTTTATGTTCTATATTTCACCTTGCAAAACAAACATTCATACTCATACTATTGGAGGTGCCACAGATATAAGGCTAGAACTGGGGAAAAAACACATACATTAGACCAGTGATGGCTAACCTTTTGAGCTCAGTGTGTCAAAATTCTGAAAAAATTCTAGCTTACCTCGGGTGGCGTGTCACTTCTAGAAATATCCATAATTTTGTGATATTTGCAGCTCCAGGAAAGAAAGAGTTACATTTTTAAGTGCAGCCCCCTTTATTAGTTCCCAGCCTTTTAGCCCTTTAGTGCCCAGCCTTATTGTCCCCTTTTTTGTGCCCTGCCTTTTTGCCCCTTTATTAGTGCCCAGTCTCTTTGTGCCCAGCCTTTTTGTGCCCAATCTTTTAGTGCCCCGGCTTTTTGCCCTTTTGTACCCAGCCTTTGGCACTTTTTGCCCCCTTTATTAGTTCCCAGCCTTTTAGCCCTTTAGTGCCCAGCCTTATTGTCCCCTTTTTTGTGCCCAGCCTTTTTGCCCCTTTATTAGTGCCCAGTCTCTTTGTGCCCAGCCTTTTTGTGCCCAATCTTTTAGTGCCCCGGCTTTTTGCCCTTTTGTACCCAGCCTTTGGCACTTTTTGCCCCCTTTATTAGTTCC
>WWET01006952.1:49439-59667 GCA_011038615.1 Limnodynastes dumerilii | reverse complement strand
CTCAGCGCTTGTTTTTATCCCTATTTTTTACCCCTGGTGCCAAGTAGCCTGTCTAGAATTATGGTGTGGGGACCATATGCTGTGGATACCCCTCTATAGTTCCAGCAGCCTAGACTGGTGAACAGCAATAGTGCTGGTTTACAATAGTGGGGTGCACATGCGGTTTCACAGTGCAACCAATATCTTGTCCATGCACACACACTTTACAATTGTCAGGCCGGCTCCACGTTAGCCACGTTAGTGTGTGCCCAGCTTTATTCGGTTGTTCTAGGTAATCTTATCTTCCTCAGGATTTAATCTACTGAGAGGTGGAAACAAATCTGAATCTTCAACACAACCTCTTCTATAAGGTACAAATACAACTTAAATGAATTAATCAAAGATTGAAATACATTGGAATGGTCTGACGTAGAGCATTTTGTACCGGATGTTGTTGGAAGGTCTGCAGCAGCATAAACTACTCCTGTGAGGCTACTATTTCCACAAAATGATGACAACAGCATTAAAATATGTTTTACATGCTAAATTATCACACCGTTACTTAGGTTGTCCTATACATAAATATACACCACAGAGACCTCAGAGAAAATGATTGTGTGGCTCATTACTTGTATCTCTGGATACATTTGTTGTCATTAAACTGTAAACCTTGTAATGCAAACCATTAGACCACTGACATAAAGGACATAGTTTTATACAGGTCCTTGTTGTACACTTTGAATGTTATTTTATTGTCATTTTGCAGGTTCTGTTTTCTCAGTTAGTGATCCTTAGCTTTAAGTGCTGACAAATCTTGTATTTTATGTTATTTCTCTAAATCTCTCCCCTCAAACCTAAGAGCAGTGCAATGGATAGATGAGAGAGACATTAAATGAAACAGCAGAATGTAACGGTGAAGCAGTACACATATAAGGTTTCTTCAAATCTCTTCATTGCTTTTACACACATCCATAAAAGGCTAGTAATAAGAACACAAATAATGGGGAAAAAAGCAACCTTTGGTAATAGATTTTAATTTACCATTTGAACTAGCTTACACTAATATGACAAGCTACTTGTATTTCTATTTGTAATAGGGATTATTTAAAGCTGCTAATACACAGTGCTGATCCAAAATCTGATAGTATAAGTGGGAAGTCTCTACATAGATAAACCATGTTGCAATGTTAAAAATAAATATTAATTACTACCTCTTGCAGTTCAACATGATTTGGCAAGGTGTATATTTGCACCTGTTTTTCTCTTACTTTCTGACACCTGAACAGCAGTATATAGTAGGCCCGTTCCTAGAGGTGAGCGCAAATTGTCACACATTGGGCCTGATCCCGTGCTACAGCCGCCGTCGCTAGTACGGCGGCCGTAGCCGTAATGCGCATGCGCCGGGTAGATGTTGCCCGGCGTCACTATGGAAACGCCCAATCGTAGATCGGGCCTCCATAGTAGCGCCGTAGGGACGCTGGAGGGGACGTCCCCCAGCGTCCCTACGCTGAAATTAGTGTAGGGGGGCGGGGGGAGAGTAATGAGGCTGGGAGGGCGGCGTTAACGTACTAACGCCGCCGTCCCAGCGTATCAACTCTCCCTTACGCCGGCTGAAGTTAGGGTAGCCTTCAGCCGGCGTAAGGGAGAGTTAATACGCTCCTACAAGGGGGAGTGTCGGGCCAGAGCAGCGATGTTACGCTGAGCGCTACAGCGCTCAGTATAACATTGTAGCTCTGGATCAGGCCCATTGTGCACACTGTAGATGCTTTTGAAAAAGTAGTGCAGGCTGCGTGCGATCCAAAAAGAATGTAGTTGATTCAATCTCTGTATCATGGCTTATATACTGTTGGAAATGCTGTCTGTACTCTAGATCTAGACCATTTGTATCCGTACTGAAAATACGATTTGCAGTCGTAAAAAATAAATGTATTTTCTGATCCTAGAAACCAGAAAACACCACTATTGCAGGAGACTAGGACAGGTCCTATATTTATTCTTAAACGTAATTTTAAAAACAACACAATTTTATAAATATGTATTTAAAAAAAGTGAAAATAAAAATAACCTAAATGTAAATCAGTCAGTATACTATAGTGAAGTGCTGCAAGACAGGTCTGTATGGCTGTGTTTTACCGTGTGCCTCGGTTTCATTAAAAAATATTCTTTTAAATCCGGCAGTTACAACAGCCTTGAGCTGGTGCAGTATTTCTGAGGAAAGCAAATACAATCCTGGCTGCAAATCCTCATGGAGCTCTGAAGGAATGCCCACATTCTCATTAATATATAGTGGAATAACCCTTTACGCTTGATCTCAGCAAACAGAAACACAATTGTACAATTCCTTAGCATACATTTTTTTGACCATGCTCATATACTGCACATTGCTACATTGACAACTATAAAAAGGTGTGCACTTTGTCTCTGCGTCAGGTCCTTGGTGTGAAAATTCCAATATGGTAAAATATATGTACATTTATTACATAGGACTTGGTATTTATTGTGGCTCAGTAGTGAAAGCAGGGGATACAGAAAGTGATAACTTGCAAAAACAATTGAATTTAATGTTCACCTTTTATTATCTGTAATCCCTATTGTAGCATGTTTTACTGTAATGTATAAAATAATCAGACCAGAATGAAGCACAATGCTCTCTACTAAAAATAGATGCAACATCATTGGCTTCACTTCAGTTCTGAACACGCTATTGTTCATGTGAAAAACTCACGTGAAAACCATGACTCTTACCTTTCTTCAGATATCCCTGCTGGGCAATTAATCCTCTCTGTAGAGGACAATGGCTCCTGACAGCACTTGATACATAAAAGCCATCCTTTTGAGCCGACATTATTGAACTGGCTGCAGTACTTAATACACAGAAACCCCCTAAACAAGCAGAAATCATGCTGCCAGTTTCTGGATGGCTCTGTAATTGTACACAAAGACTTTGGAAATGTTTCTACTTCCTCATCTATTTTAATGTCCATTGGAGAGTATTAGCTTTCAGTTTAGGTGGATAGATAGCACAGAGGAGCGTGAACCAATCCAATAAATATCCACATCGGTGATTTCTAATACAATCCCAGTGACCCAGGGAAACCATTGTCTATCTTTGGAAGTTCATAGTCACTCAAGAGACCGTTGTAAGTGTTTTGTTGGGATTTATGAGCAAGGACTGTTTTATAAAGTCACATAAAGCACGAATTGTGCAGGGCTATGGAACTAGAGTTTCAAAGCCTACACCCTCAAACTAATGGGTGTCTGCACAAAGGAAAAAGCAGAAGCAGAAAAAGTTAACAGTGCCATAAAGCTTTATCAAGCTGCGTAATCACGAGTTATAAGGGACAGCCTGCTTGTCTTGCAATGACAAAATTCTTTAAGCTAAGTTCACTTAAGGTAACAAAAAACAAAACAAAAAAGCATTAATACCTTGGATACCAGTTATAAAGATCAGGTACTATGAAATTATTGTGTATGAAAAAAAATAATAATAATAACTGCTCACAACATACTTGTATTTCACACGTAAGGAGCAGAAAATAACCACATCTTGTGTGCAAGGTACACACCTCTAGTACAGATCATAGACCTGATTCACAGATGCAAAAGCTTTAAGAAGGTGCAGATATGCATTTATCCGGAACCTAACTTAAAGCTCCCATCTATGCCACCTCCCCTTTATTTTATGAACCTTACCTAACTTTCTGTGTTTATTTTCCTTCTTAGAGACCACACGTAGTCAGTCTACCTACCTAAGTGGTACATAGACACTGTTAATATTTTTTTGTTTGATATTTTGCATACTATAAATATTTTTAACCAACTATGGGCCAGATTTACTAAGCTGCAGGAAAGGAGAAGTAAAGCTGTTGCACATAGCAACCACTAGGGTTACCCCCTTTATGTTTTCAGATTCCTGGACATTGGCCTGCCCCCTGTCCCGCCCACTGACACACCCATGCCACACCCACTGACCCGCCCCAAATTCACGATCTGATTTTAACCACATTTGTAAAAAAAAAAAAAAGGATTTTTTTATAGACCCATGAAGTGCACTTGTTTAAACAACAACCTGACCACACCGAAATACATTGAGGTTAAGAGAATGCAAATTAGCTGCTGCAGACTACACAAAATCAAATTGAAAGTATTAAAGCAATTAAAAAAAATAATAATTAAGAGTCTATTAAATGAATACCCATACTAGCATGCTTTTCACTAAGACTGTGACCACACCCAAACTAATAACCTAATATTGAAGTAAAAAAAAACCCCACACAATGGCCTAATTTTCATTTGCTTTTAACAGATAGACCAGTTAAATAATAAAAAAAAGAAAAAAAGGGTATTTTAATCTAGAGCAGTGACAGCCTGGCATGATGGCCATAATGTGCATTAGTGCATACAATATACAGCAGCAGCATGATGAAGTTAATTAGACCCTTCAGAATTTATCAATTAATGGTTAATTGATTTATTGGATTATGTTACATACAAACAGCAATACACATTGCGCATCCGCTGAAACATGCTATTCAGAGGTGCGTGTTTCTAAGAATTGACCGTATGTTTATTTTTTTAAAAAAACAAAAAACAGTCGAAGCCTAAATTGCTGCGACCGCACAGCTTCTTTTTTTGGTTTTGACATAGTAAAAAATTTACCCCTTCCCCCGCCTTCCCCAACTTATGGAAATAAGTAAAGAACAGCCCGACAGGGCATGCTGCCGCTAGCAGAACTACAAGTGCAAGCATGCCCATGAATGACAAGGCATGCTTGTGCTAGTAGTACTACTATCGACAGCATGCCAGGCACCAAATAGTGTTACATGCCCATTCCTTTAAAAAAAAAAAAAAAAATAACACTGTGCCCTCTAAAATAAACTGTTAAACATCCACGTGCCCCCATATAATGTAAAATAATAAAATGCTGCCAATACCCGTCCCTTTCTTTAAAAAAAAAGTACAGTGCCCACATAAAAAATAAAAAAATATAGCCACATGTGCCCCTTCAAAATCTAAAGAAATAAAATAAATGCCAGACCCCTGTCCCCTTCTTCACTCCGACTTCACACCCACTTCCGGTTTCTAATTCTTAGAGACAGGAAGTAGCCAAAGTAGAGGGAGGAAGTGATGTAAACCTGAAATTACCCTATTCCCGGACATTGTATAGTCCAGGAATGCAGCATCTCCGGACTCTGGACACTGGTTTACATTTCCGGACTCTTCGGAGTAATCCCGGACGGGTGGTAACCCTAGCAACCACTCAGATTCTAGCTAACATTCTCAAGTATGTAATAGGAAAGTGAGAGCTAGAATCTGATTGGATGTTATGGGCAACATCTCCATTTTTTCTTTCCCACAGCTTAGTAAATCTAGCCCAAGGTTCTAATAAATGTTACGTTTTAATTGTAAATTAGACCAACCAAGGAATTCTGTGGGTGACACTTGTGATCATTACTTAATTAGCCTTATATATTGGTGTGCACTTATTAAACGATCCAACTTTTTCCCCTTCTTTGGGAATTCTCTATTACAAATTTAGGATCACTATTAGTAGCACCCATGCCATATTATTTTGGGTTATCAGTGGCATATGTGAAGTCTGTGCGGTTCCCACCTTCCTCTTAACTTGTGTTTTAGTAGTAGGTTATTTCCTAAAAAAACGCACCAAAAAAGCTGCAGCTTCTTAGGTGTGAATCTGGTCACATGATCCTGCCAATACAGAATTCCACACTGGTAGTCTTTCTGACAGTGGTGCAAGATGGGGCAATATGCATGTGGTGTGTATGCTAGGTGGGAGGAAGATATTTTAATCTTACAGTAAAGGTGTATTAAGGCTCTTGTCCAGACATCTGCGCTGCCCCTCATTTTAAGTGAGGATAGCATGGAAAGTTTAAGGCAGGTATCACGGATTGTAGGACTGTGCATGCAAGGGCAGTGTTTCCACTCGCACACATCGAAGGCTGGAAAGAGCAAAGATCCGCCATCAGATAACCACTGCTGCTGCACTCAGAGCTTGTCAAGGTAAGAAACAGAGACATTACAAAGCATATTGTCCAAAACAAATTCAAAAGCATACTACACAGATTCAATTTCTCGGCTATCCACTGCTGTGGAAATCTACTGTAAGGTGCTTATTTTAACTGTCTCATTGGGTTAAGCATAGGTTTTTTTGCTGTTTAATAATGTGTTGTTTAATGTTAATTTATAGAGCTTTTGACAAGGGTGGTACAGAGAAAAAATTCTTTACACCTGCTGTGACGTGCACTTTTCCGGGCCTGCTAGTTCAGAGGCAAATACAGCTGTAAAACATGCTTTGTGTCCTCTGTTTTGAAAAACCCCCATTGCTCCTGCATGTATGAGTGTGCTAAAAAACACTGTATATATACAAGAGATATAAATTCAATACAAGGGTTAATCAGTGACATTGGCCATAAAAGACTAGAAGTGATATAGGAAGCCAATTCCCTTTGATGAGGTTGTTAGGACAAAATATATTTAGCTTTAGGCATTACTGTTCATTAATGCTCTAGTTTTACAGTGAGAAACAATTACGGTCCAGATCATTTTAATCAGCTTTTTCACTTCCAGCATCGTTTTTAACATTAAACATATGCTACACAACAGCACAACTGTGTTTTTTTCTAAGAA
Source organism: Limnodynastes dumerilii (assembly GCA_011038615.1). Classification (NCBI taxonomy): domain Eukaryota; kingdom Metazoa; phylum Chordata; class Amphibia; order Anura; family Limnodynastidae; genus Limnodynastes; species Limnodynastes dumerilii. Next base: position 53,040 of record WWET01006952.1, on the reverse strand, counting down.
TTATTTCGACTTTTTAATACCAGTATTGGATAGCCAACATTTCTGAAATATTCACTGGTTATTACCAGAGTGCTGGTTATTGGCTACAGGGGTGAAATGTAAATCAAAGTTGCCCTCGAAGAAATTATAAATTTGGTCTCAGGTACGTTTGTGTATATGGGATCAACAGGAAAAAAGAAAGCACACCATTAACCCTAACTAGAAACATGTAATAAGGACTAATTTAGTAATTAAATATGCATTACAGTTATATAAGTACCGCTGAAAAACTTGTTAAACAGGCTGCAGGATAGCACTTTGTAGCAAGAAAAAGCACTACTAATATATTTATTTATTTTAAGGGACTTAAATAAACATGATAGGTTAGACACAAAGGGCTTCATTCACACCAAAGAGTGAGTTAGGTGCAGACAGATTCACACCTAACTCACCCGTCCTGCCCCCATTTTTAGTTACTTTATGGCACTTATGAGTGACATAGGGCTACCTTATCTAACCGTGCCTAGTTTCCTTCTATGTACGGACATTGCCTCTCTCTGCCTCCACCCTCCCCGGCTAATCTAAATCCCCCCTCCCACTTCTACCTAAACACTCCCCAAGGTGGCTTTAGGCCGCCACTTTCTTACTAAACTACTCCGTGCGGTCTGGTACGTAGATTGCGTAATTTCGAAAAACTCCACACCTAAGAAGCGGAAGCTTCTTAAGTGTGAATAGGGCCCAAAAAAGTTTATTAGAAAAATATTGTGCTTACTTATTCTTAGCTTCAGTCCTGCTTCAGTCATGTACAGTTGTACACATTAGAGTTTCTTATGCACAGCTACCAGTGCAGGTTCTGTCTCTCACTTTAAGTATTAGTTTGTAAAATTAAGGTGTAAATCTTAGAGAATTAAAAGACACACAAGAGCCACAAGAGTACAGGGCAGATGGGGCGAGGAGTAGGGATGTGTGATAGGGACAGTCGCCCAGGGTGCAAAGCTTAAGGAGGCACCAGTACGTTAAAATTTGTTTTGAATTCAGGGTCAGGGGGCACCATTTTTCCTTTTTGCCCCTGGCTCTGGGGAAGAACAGAATGAATGGGGCAACAACAATATGAAGCTTACACATTTTAAAGTGTAAAAGCACCGTATTCACACTTAAGAAGCAGCTGTGGTCTTTTCTGTAATGACTTACAACGCATGCATAGAAAAAGTGTGGCAAAAATAGAATGAAAATTGGTTAATATCAATTTCCTCAATGTTACTCTTAAATTATCCAACTCAGCCGTCAGGCCTGGCAACAGAAATCTTGGAGCCCTGTACAATAATATTTTTGGGGCCCCACTACTCTCCAGTAGGCATAAAGTTGAACCAAGAAAAAATAATTAAGACCAATTATAATTGGTTCAGACCAAAATTATTCTTTCATGTCCTTTATTATCATTTGATGCATTTAGGATTAAACTGAATTGTGTATAAGATTCAATAATTAACTTGCTTACAATACTACATCCTAGTGACTGCCACACAACACACAGTAAATGCTTTAATTAACACCATGATGCATTCAATTAATTGCCACTCAATACACATTGAATTTTCATGAGTGGCATAAAATACATGCATTCTTGTAACCACAACACACCATATCACCTTCATCATCATCATTTGGCACCTCCTAAAAATAATTTGCCACTTAAAATCACAAATTTCTTCATATACAATAACATTTAATCATCAGATCAATAATTACATGCAATTGCTCCTAGATTCCTGTTTTTAAAGGTATTTTTGAACATTTGACCATATAATAAATAACAAAAAAAGATTTGTAAAAATAGGAGAACAAGTGACCTACTAATTCAAGATCTGGTGATCTAGAAACTGTTGTCTGTCACTTAATTAAAATAATATATCAGCTCCTATGGCAAGTAATGATAAATCACTAAATAATTTAATAAGTAAATATTAATCTTAGCTTACTTGAGAGGAGAACACCTTCCACAATACAACACAATAAAAAACAGATAAGGAGCTCTAATAGTAATGTATTACTTTTAATACATTGAAACGTGGCTTATAGTCTTGGTGATAAAATAGTATACACAAATAGCGTTCTAAAGCAAAACATATATAAAGCAAAGCTTTTTAATAATGTGCCATTAAATAAATAATTGCAAATACTTAAACAAAAAGTCTATAGATAGCAAATATAATGTCAATGGTTGTTGTAAAGGATAAATGAGTTTCTAAGGAATAGAAATACACTTGTTACAATGATATTGATAAATGTTGTTTATCATGGCACATATGGTAATGTATATATATTGGGTATAGTAGGGGTCTGGGAATGGCACACAATTATACTTTGTGCCATGTTCAAATCCAACATAATTTATAATATATACCACCTTAGACCCTTAAATTACCACATATATACTTTATATAGTGTGCCATCTCCATGTAATACATGTGCAATATATTTGAAGTCTGGAGAAGGCACAGCACCATTTCCTACCAACACTTGCATATAACCCCCTGCCAATTATATTTTCTCTTTTCCTGTATTTATACCACCTCCTACATGTCAGCTTTCCTTACACATCCCCTGCTAATCCTAATGAATCTTTTCCCCCTTACATACATGACTATGTATATCAGATTTCCAAACACATTGCTACTTTACCTGATTCTCCTTCAGCCTGGTCAGCACCTCACACCATGTGACAGCATGAGTTACATGTCCTGTGATGTCAGAACGCCCTGCACATGCGCAGTAGTATTACAGATCCATGGTATAAAAAATGCATTTTAAATATTGTAAAGGCTGTGAGCAAGGAAATGGAGGTTGATGTCATTATCAACCTTGGGACAAATGACTTGGCCAATGCTGGAGTTGTGGCTGTTAAGGATGAATTTAGAAAGTTGGGAACTGCTCTTAAGCAGGTGGTAAATACTGTTACGTTTTCTGAAGTGCTGCCAGTACACAGATTTGAAGAAGGTAGAATGATGCACATTAGTGATTTCAATCTGTGGCTTGGGAAGTGGTGTCATGAGGAAGGATTTGGGTTCATAAAACATAGCCATGCCATCTGGCAAAACAGAAACCTGTAAAAAAGGATGGCTTGCACCCATCGTCTGTAAGAACAGATATTCTAAGTGAGCAGTTTGAATGCTTTATTAAAAACCATTTAAACTAGGAGAGGGGGCAATGACAAATAATAAATATAGCTGCTCCCCAAACCAAGAACTGTTGTGTAGCCAGTCAATAATGACAGATAGCATAGCCACAGCAACTAATGGAAAAGAAAACATAAATAGCAATATAAACATATCTAGCAATAATAAAAACTGAAGAATAGATTTATAATGCAACCTCTCAAAGCAATGTATGTCAATGCTAGGAGCTTGGGAAATAAAATCCTTGAACTAATTGCAATAATGTCAAGGGATAATCTGGATATTGTGGGAATCACAGAATCATGGTGCAATGAAAATCATGACTGGGACATAGCTATACCGGGTTATAATTTATTTAGAAAGGATAGAGTAGGAAAAATTGGGGGAGGAGTATTATTGTATGTTAGGGAAGGGTTAAATTCTACTTTAATAGGGTGTATTGGAGA
>WWET01006952.1:31917-46850 GCA_011038615.1 Limnodynastes dumerilii | reverse complement strand
GCTAAGTCATTTGTCCCAAGATGGATAATGACATCAACCTCCCTTTCCTTGCTCACTGCCTTTACAATACTTAAAATGCGCTTTTTATCACATGGAGCTGTAGCTCCAGGCAAGCACTTCACCTGATTCCTATTTCTGGGTCCTCTTCTCAGCTAGATACCCCTAACAATAGAATCCCCCACAAGAAGTGCAGTCCTTCTCAGGGATTCCCTTTTCTCACCATCAGGTTCCCTCAACACCTCATGCACTACATTACCTGTTGAAGTGCACTCCAGGCCTCCAAGTGCTGCATATGAGTTATGCAAGGGCAGAGGCTGTGAAATGTGTCCTTGCACAACTGGAACCTTCTTGCAAGCATTCCTCACCATAGTCCACCCAGTACGCTTCCTGGGAACTCTCTGAGGCAATGGTGGCATCAAAGATGCAGACATCCTGCATATCTCACCATGCATTCTAACGATCTCATCCTGCAAAAAAGACATCTTCTGACAGATTGGACAACACCTGAGGTTCCATCCTAGAATGTTTATTTCAATAAAAAATCAGCAAACTTCGCTTAACCAACAAATCACACAACTACTTTAAATGGGCCCAAATCCAGTTCAAACTCCAGTTACAACTTCAATATGCTTGGAAAACCAATGCTTAGAAAAGCAGGCTATGAAAAGCAGACAGGGCATGAATATAAACTGGAGGGCGGTAGATTCAGAGAAAACGTGCAGAAAAATTACTTCACTGAAAGGGTGATAGATAAGTGGAATAGCCTCCTATATGAGGTGGTTGAGGTTAACACAGTAGAACAGATTAAACATGCTTGGGATAAATATAAGGATATCCTAAAACTATCCTAAACTAAATTGAGAGTAAATATGGTCTAGGGTCAGTATAGTTTTAAATAAACAAATGGGCAGACTGGATGGGCCATGTGGCTCTTATCTGCCGTCACTTTCTATGTTTCTATGTTACATTTACGCAATCTACATACCAGTTAGGAACGTAGATTGCCTCCGTGCAGTCTTTAAAGACCGCACAGAGTAGTTTAGTTAGAAAGAGGCGTGCTTATGCCATCTCGGGGATTGCTTAGTTAGTAGTGGGAGGGATTTAGATTAGCTGGTGAGGGTGGGGGGAGGTGGAGAGAGGCATTCACGGTGTTTAGTTTACTTCTTAAGTAGGGAACTTATGTGCGGTTAGTTAAGGTAGCCCTATAGCACTATTAAGTGCTATAAGGTACCTAAAAATGGGGGGCGGGTTAGGGGCTGAATGAGTGAGTTAGGTGCGGATCTGGCCGCACCTAACAAACTCTTAGTTGTGAATGTGGTCCAGTGACCTGCTGCCAGGCCCTGGGAACCCAAGTGTCCCCCTAGTCCCCCCCTGTCATTGGCCTGTATACATTATGTATGTATGTATATATGCAAAAGCACACTGAAATGTGATATGCCATCGGGTGTACATTCTCTTCTGGATAAGCCCCCAAGTGTCTCAATGCATGGGTCAGGATCAAGAGTAGTTATACTTGGCAAAACTATTTTGAATTGCAGTGGAAGCAAATGTCACCTTTTGCAAACAGTATTAGAGTAAGGCTGCTGACTTTTAACAGCTTCCCTCCAGGATATCACGGAGGGAAGCCTTAATGACGTGATTGATGAAAATCGTGTCATTAAGTCTCATCCCTTGACTATTAATTATCCCTTTTTAGGTTTCATTGGGATGGGGGCGGGGCTTGGTGGCGCAAATTGCGTAATCAAGTCTATCCCTGTCCCGTTGCCAGGCAGGGCGGCAGGACTTGAGGCCGTGGTTTTCATGATACCATGGCTTAAAGCCTTCTGCAGGAGATTGTCCCAGGATACCAGGAGAACTGCCCACCAACCCTGTATTAGAGTTGTAAGTTGATTTTTCCCAGTTCAGGTGGAAATAACAGTGTTAAAATAAAACTGGTCAGTATTTATGTGGACAAGCAATAGCAAAGTATTCCACCTGCATGCAAAAAATAACATTAATTAACATCCCCTGAAATGAACATGTGTTTTTGCACAGGTATGCCTCTTATTTTGAAACAATGAATCTGGTCCTTACCCTTTGTACTGATGGCTTCTGTGTGCTAAATAGGATTTATAAGTGATGCATGCGATGCACAATATAGTAATTCCATTTTCATTATGACCTCTTGACAGTTCTCTTATACCATTTTCTCTTTGGTTTACAAGCTTATTAAGATTGCATTACAAATTTAACAGATATATAAACCAGGTAATTTGAAGAGAGCATTTGGGGTAGTTGTACAGTGGATGTCATCATAGCAACGGAATTAAAATGAAATCATTAGAATTTATACTGCACTATTAAAACGCTAAAACCTCTTATGGTGCAATTGTGGTTTCACTAGATTGCATTCTATAAATAATCATTGACTTGTATATCGTTTATTATTCTATATAAATGGCAAGTTGTCTCACTGAACATAATATTTTACCAATATTGAATCTAATAACGTTGTATTTTTTTTAATCATATTTCCTTTTCATATGACTATAGGAAAGCTGTGTTTGATTAATATAGCAATAACATTATCAAACCAACAATTGGTCAAGAAGTATAATTTGTCTTAACAATACAGAAACCTCTTGCTTTGATACCGGTAAATCAATTGTACTTTTTTCCTCTATATTTATGTGCTGATGTTGTTGCATCATTAAGAAAAAGGTTCTTTCATGCTGGGATGTGTTGGTTACTATATGGATGGAAGTATTTTAAATAAGGTTGCTGCCCAGTGTGTTGGGTCACTTAATTTTGTTTGAGAGCTTTTCCCCCCTGTGGTGGTTCTACATCAAGGCAAAGTATAATGAGCTGGAACCAAAGGTCTGTAAGGCAGGATGGAGGAACAATTATTTAACCATAAAATATGACAAACTCGTAGAAGTATTTGAATCCAGACATTAGTCATGAAACGATTACAATGTAATGTCACTGCCTTTTCATTTACTGCTACTGTTCCTTCCTTCAGGTCATACTGAACGACATTAGAACACAGTGGGATAGATAGATGGATCATTGTGACACATTTATTCAATGATTTTGTGGATTGCATTGTTCCAGAGCCACTCAGGAATCTTCCACAGCATCGTGGAAAAAGTCTATGAATATCACGTGTGTTCACAGAATTTCTCTAGGGAGACTAATTGTAAATAAACTCAATTTTAAATTGGTTTGCTGTAAAGTCTACACAGTCATTATTTAACAACCTTAGTAGTGGGGGTCAGTTCCTGCAAGTTGTATGCTTACAATTTTCAGATTTATATTGCATTATCAATTAATCATATATTCAATTCTTGTATTCCAATAGACTAAAAATATACAAGGCTTTAATGGAAGTGTTGCAGAAACTAATTTAACACTCTGGTCACTAGTCTGTTCTTGCATCTATCAATTTCAGTTTATTGTGGAGTTAATAATTAATCTAAGTAAAGTAGCTCCCCCTAACTACATAATGAATAACTTACACGTATTAGGAGCTGTACTGTAAATATTACTTTCATAGTTCTCCTCACCTAACATGTTGTTTAAGCCAGAATAAAGGTAAGAAACAAAGAAATATAAAGAAAGGGAATAATCTTTTATATATTTTAATTCCAGCAGTAGATGTTTGTAGCAACGCAAGAGGATTGCTAAAAACTAGAAAGCTCCCTGAGTACCTCTGCCCCCTTTCCCAGTTGCTTCCCCAATTGTTTGGAATTCCTGTTCCTCTGTGTTTCCCCTCTCTTGTTGTATTTACATTTCTGCCTCCATTTTCTTTATCCTTTTTGCCTGAGCATTTTTTACTCCTTTTTTTTAAATGCATGTGAAACTTACAGGTTGGTCATATATCTTGGCATAATAATAAGCCATAGAGATTCCCCTCCTTATACAGGCTCCACAATTTGTCTATTCCCAACAATGGCACCCGGAACTCAACCTTTGGAAGATGACTATCCAACGTATCTGCCTATGGGGAATGTTCTGCAACTATTACATATGTGTTCTTAGGCTGTCTGTTTTGCTTACTTAGCAACTGTGACACCAAACAACAAACAAGGATTGGAGGTTTAAACTACAAGGCCTGGACTAACTTATCACCCTTTTATAGAACTTTGCAATTATACCTCTAACTCAACTCCTTCCCCATTCTCATGGGCTAAATATCTCTACAAAAATCCATTAACCTCCTTCTCACCTTTTATTACTTAAAGGGCCTAAAATATAAAAAACTAGTAAAAATCTTTAAGACCACGTATACGCAATCTACGTTGCAAGAAGTAGCGTAGATTACGTTACAAAATTACTGCACATGCGCAATAGCACTTTTCTGAAAACTCCGGCTGCAAATGCAATGCGGCCGGAGCTCTGCATACGGCCCTAAATGAGGTCCACCCCCTCATCTGCAAGACATTTCTAAAAAAAACATAAAAACTTCAATATCTCTGTGCTAAAAATTTTAATTATACACTATAAAACAATTTATGTAGTGCAAAAAAGTATCTAAAGATGGCAGGCAGCTTGTTTGATACAAATGTAGCACAGTAGTAGGAATCTTTGTGTAGCAGCAGTCTATTTTCAGCGTCACTTGAAACAGACACAAAAGAGAAAGAAGATCTAGTGCATTACATTTTAAAACATTAATTTATTAAACATAACAGACTTTCTTCAACTCAAAAAACATGTTAAAATGAAAAAACATGTTAAAAACTAAAACACAACAGAATTCTACCCTCAGGCTCCCCTCCCCTCATACCAGGATGTGGTGGAAAGATCTTAACAGTCTCCCTTTCTCTAAGTGGTCCACTTTGAGAAAGGGCCTCGTAGGCTTGAAACGCGTCAGCGGGGTGAATCACAGGTTTCCAACGGACTCCACCAAACCGAGGACACAGCACGTGGGATGGCGTCTTCATCTCTCCTAACAGCGCTTCGGAATCCCAGGCTAGGGACTGCTATAGAGACTGTTTAGATCTTTCCACCACGTTCTTGTACGAGGGAAGGGGAATCTGAGGGTAGAATTCTGTTGTGTTTTTGTTTTTAACATGTTTTTTCATTTTAACATGTTTTTTGAGTTGAAGAAAGTCTGTTATGTTGAATAAATTAACGTTTTAAAACGTAATGCCCAAAATCTTCTTTCTCTTTTGTGTCTGTTTCAAGTGACACTGAAAATAGACTCCTGCTACACAAAGATCCCTACTACTGTGCTACATTTGTATCAAACAAGCTGCCTGCCATCTTTAGATACTTTTTTGCACTACATAAATTGTTTTACAGTGTAGGTTTTGATGTGTATAATTTAAAGCTTTTAGCGCAGATATTGGAGTTTTTATGTTTACTTAAAGGGCCTGCCCAGTGTCATTTTCCCAAACCCAGGGTCCTAAATAAGTTGTGTATTGGATCATGAAGCATGTTCTGTTTAACATTATACGTTATTACTTCCAATGTCCTCACAATCACAGTTCACTAATGACTTTTACCTTGCAACTTGGCTGACCTATTTTGTGATTCATAGCACTTATGTCATGTGAAAAAAAAACAAACAAAAAAAAAACTATTGTCCTAGAGACTTAAAGGGATAGATTTACTAAACTGCAGAAAAGGAAAAGTGGAGATGTTTCCCATAGCAACCAATCAGATTCTAGCTCTCACTTTCTTATTATAAACTAGGGAATGTCAGCTAGAATCAGATTGGTTGCTATGGGCAACATCTCCATTTTCCTTTTCCGCAGTTAAGTAAATCTAGCCCTAAGTGTTGCCCTATTACATGCCTGTCATTTAGAAATGTCTCCTTAAAACCGTATGGTGCAATGTTCAACCACATCTCTTAGCTATGTAAAAAAGAAATGACAAAGTAATCAGCTAGCTTCCTAACCCTGGGGCCAATCTATGAGGTGAAAATAGGAACTCTGATTAGACCTATTTTGTGTTTGATTTTTTGCCACTCAATAAGACTGCCTGACTCATCTTGCCTCATAGCAGGCAGTCACTCAATATGATTCACATTGGACAAAAAAATGATTCCCTATTAAGCTCATTGTTAAACACAAACACCTCTCAGTTTCAGAGGGCAAGAATAATGTTGATTCGTGTTATTGTAGTGTATTAACCTTTTAACAAAATCTAAAATAAGACTGCCATTAAAATACAACTCCTGGATGGTATTTTGTTGACAGAACACGTAAAATGTTTTATATTATGCTTATGAAAGCTACTTGAAGAAATAATTTTAGCAGATAGTGCTGCTACTATAAACTCTTCTCAAACAGTATAACAGTGGCTCTGTTTTGCTCTTTTCATTTCACAAATTGCAAAAAAAAAGGGACAAATCAGATGTTACAGGTATGTTCTCAACAATTTGAAGACAGGACTAAACTGAAATTTGTGGGGACCTCAGGGCAAAGAAACACAGACTTAATTCTAACAGGATGGGGTTATTTATTTGTAAAGTGAAATGTTTTTGTAAGATAAATAGATGTACATTGCACTAAGTTTGTGCACTACTGTGTGCAATAGGAATATGTCCAGCTCCTGTATTCTTTCTGTTCCCTCCTCCAACTGTTCTCCAACTGTCCTGTCCAGCACACTACCTCCTGCCCTGATCACATGCTCTCTCCATATCCCCAATGTTATGTCCAGAACAGTCCTTACCTGTGTTTGGTGTACTTACAACGACACACAGTTGTCCATCACATACTCCGTCATGAGTGTGGGTCCACGTTGCGAATGGCCCTATTTCTATATGGCCATTCGCCCCCAGCCAGTTCTGAACTGGCTGGTATATATCGATTGCATATGCCCCTATGAGGCATAGCAATCGATCCCCGGAGCATCAAAAACTGTGCTCTGAAAGGTAAGTAAGCTTCCCCCAACCCACTCCCTAAACCAAACCCTAATTTTTTCCCCCCGCAGCCTAACTCTAAGTCCCCCCGCAGCCTAACCCTAAGTCATCCCCCACAGCCTAACCCTAAGTATCCCCCGCAACCTAAACCTAACTCCCCCCGCAGCCTAACCTTAAGCCCCCCCCCCCATGGCGGTGCGGCAGAAAGTGAATGGGTGAGTATGAATGAATGGATCCCTCATTCAAAATAGGGACAGTCGAAAAGCAACTTTCAGCTGTCTCTAATTAGCAATGTGATCCCTCGCAACGTTCCATCAAATGCCCTTATTTTATTGAAATTCTTTATTTTGTCTACCTCATTCTTTATTACCTGTTCATATACCACACACCACCTCTAATCCTCTTCATTCTACTTTAAAAAAAATAAAACCTCTTCATTTTAATAAAAATTTTAATAAAAATAAAATAATCAAAATAAAAAAATGATCTTCTACCCAACTGCTTCCTCCTTTACAACATGTACATCATTACTACAGTGTAAGGGGAGCCAGGAACAGACTTGTGGGATGTGGGCTGTGGGCTGTGCGAAAACCTCTTTATCGATGGGGCTATTCTCTCCCAGCCAGTTCCAAATTGGCTGGGAAATCGATTGCTTTTGCCAGACGGACCCATAGAGCTGTTTTATGAGCTCACAATTTACCTACCACCCAGAAGTGGAAAGAGACATACTCAAAGGAGAAAACAAAAAAATTATATTTTCTCTATCCCAAGAACTGGAGGAGTGGAGGGAAGTACACAACATTTTTCAGAAACACAGGTAAATGCTCCTTTAGGATCTGAAGGATGAATTGTAAAGTAGTATTTCAGTGAGCTGGAGAAGTTATAGGAATCTATAGTCCTCTGACTGTAGATTAAAAAAAAATCCAGTCTCCAGAAGGGATGCTTTTATTACAGACACTGCCATGTGTGTCAGTACATAGATCCCAGAAAACCTTTAAGGACAGGTATATAAAGAAGGGACATTTTGAAGGCATGTATAAATGAAAGCCGCCCCTTCAAAAATGGACTCCTAAAGCATTAGAAATGTGACCCGAGACATTGGTAAATCTAAAACATTGAAGTGTTGGTAATCTAAGAGATCTTAAAGCTTTTGTCATGAGTCATGGATGTAATAGAGAGCAACCAGAAGAGAAAACAAGACGAAGCCAAATTCATTCATGTAATAAATACTTTAATACTCAATGGCTTGAATTCAATTGAAGTCAATAAGTATTCTTCATTCTACATTGTGTGACCACTATCCTAAAGGATGAGCTTAAAACCCTGGAACCTCCCTGAACTATATAGAAAAAAATGTACAGCTCTGCACGCTACTATTTATAGCAACACTCATAAAGGGACAAGTGGATTTCAATATATCCTTATTTTAATAGTGACTTCACACCTTTCTTCCCTTCTATCCTTCTCTACATCTCACTTTCAGCAAGTGTCCAAGGCATCTTCCATGGCACATTAAGCACTCTACCTCTCCATTGCTTTATACATTGTCATTTCAGACCCACATCACTCCTGGTTGCCTTTTATTACTCCTTAGGTTTTCATCAAAACACAGAATCTCAACACAATTACTTAGCACTTTTCTTTTACCTCAACACTTTTAAGTTACCCACCAATTCCTTACCTTCATTTTATACACACGGGCCCCCTCCATCAAATGCAGGGTGTAACATTATTTCACATCAGAGTTTACCTTCATTCAAATGTCTGACACTTCACCATTTTAATATGTTTTCTATCTAATGGAATTTATATTACACTAATAAAGCTTCTTGCTCTTCCATTTTTTCTCCACTTTACACTAAAGGATCTTCCTTGTGTTAGCTTTAATCAGAAACCCGTCTTAGAACACAGAATTAATAGGCCATTGCTAATCATATTGGACTGGATCCAGACCTCCAAACAACAGCTGATTAATACAAGCTGCATGCGTAAATCAGCTGTCACTCATTATCTGTTCACTAACCTGTGATAGCATCTGAACTGCAGGTGTCTGCAGGTTTAACCTTATGTGCGGACAAGTTATGATGTGCAGATTTCTGTACATGAGTGGGGGAGGGCCCTTTCCACTTAGAACGAAACTTAGTAGCGGCCAAATGCACGGAACTCCTCTGTATGTTCGTGCTCTGCTACTAAGTCTGGATCCAACCCATTGTTATGACAATCCTAGATGCATAGTGCATATCGCATATTGTAAACACTTCAGTCATTGGACTACAATAATGAAAACTAGGTAGTCTTATCAACAACAGGCTGCTTGTTGATCATGATCCAATGCTTTTTATATTACTGCAGTAACAAATGAACAAGTACAAAAGATATGTAATTATGCAATTGAAAATTGAGCAACTATTAAAAGCAATACAGAAAGAAGACTTAAAGAATGGATGAGCTGGTTTTGATACATCCTTAATTAATTAAATAAATAAGCTAACAAAGCTTAAGAGGAAGAAAGATGGGCTGTGAGCCTAAATTTCTGACTGGCTAAATACTTGCTAAACAAAATATTTTAACTTGACCAGGCTGCGGTTACCTATGCCTTGAAAAAGAATTTGTATGCGAAATGCGCATTGGCGTTTCTCTATACCCTGACACGCTCATTGTTAGACCAAAACTGAACTGTCCTTTTTAGGACAGCAGAAAACCTTCAAATACTAGCACCTCAAGCTGTCACCTGGGCTTCTGATATAACAGAGTGATCGCTGCTCACCCTAGCAGCCCTTATTAGGGCTACTTATTTTCAGATACTTTATATCTAGACTTATTCTTTCCAATAATACTAATACTAATCCCAGAGGATTAATACATGGCGTCTGTGTTGTCACACTCTTGTGTAAAAACAGGTTTAAGTGCATAAATTTAAGGACAGTTACATAGTTACATAGTTGATGAGGTTGAAAAAAGACACCAGTCCATCAATTTCTACCTATTTTGGATCTCCTGTGATCCCTATCTTTATATTTGAAGTTAAGCCATATAAAGCAACCTCCAAACTGTTGCAATCAGAAAAAAAAAAAAAATCCCTTCTGACCTAAGATGGCCGTCCTATTTCTCCCTTGCTCCACTACTGTCCTTCATTTAAATTAGTGGTCCTGGTAACCCTGGATGTCCTTTTCTGCAAAAAATGTATCTAATTCTTTTTTAAACATATCAAGTGAAACTGCCATCACAACCTTTTCTGGCAGTGAATTCCACATCCTGACTGCCCTTACTGTGAAGAACCCTTTCCTTTGCTGGTTGTGAAACTTTTTTTCCTCTAACCTTAGTGGGTGCCCCCGTGTCCTGTGTACAGTCCTTGGGGTAAAAAGTTCCTTTGAAAGTTCTCTGTATTGACCCATGATGTATTTGTATATAGTGATCATATATCCTCTTAGACGCCTCTTTTCTAACGTAAACATGTCTAAACTGGCTAGCCTTTCCTCATAGATCAATGACTCCATACCCTTTATCAATTATGTTGCCCTTCTCTGAACCCTTTCTAGTTCTAAAATGTCTTTTTTATGGATTAGTGCCCAGAACTGAACTGCGTATTCGAGGCTTTACCAATGATTTATATAGTGGCAAAATTATGCAGTCTTCCCTTGCATCTATGCCCCTTTTTATGCATGCTAATACTTGCTAATACTTTATTGGCCCTTGCAGCTGCTGCTTGACATTGAGCACTATTGCTAAGTCTATTGTCCACAAGCACTCCCAAATCCTTCTCCATTAAAGATTCTCCTAAATTTTCCCCATTTAATTTATAGATTGCATGCTTGTTTTTGATCTCTAAATGCATAATCTTACATTTATCTATGTTAAACCTCATCTTCCATTTGGCCGGCCGATCCTCCAGATTACTCAAGTCCCTCTGCTAAACTGAGCATGCCCTGAACTCAAAACTAGGCACTTAAACCATGTAAGAATGATTCCCAGATAAGAACGGCTACTTAGGAATGATTCATGCTTGAGAATGTAATGATTACTGCTTGAATGGCTAGATTGGCAAGACTATTAATGCAAATGAGCAACACTTGGGCTACTAATGTACAGTATGGGTGTTCCTCGCGACTTAGGAATGATTCACTGTTAAAAAGGCCTTGTGGAAACTTACATACACCCGGACAAAGATAAGAATGCCCCCTACCATTCATAAGTTGACATCCGCATGGTTAACAGATATCCAAAGCCTTGTGTGATTATAATGAATGCATGTGTTTGCTTTGATTGAAACAGTTAAAGTCTTATCTTTAAAACTGCTGTTATGTTACCATTTTGTGTTTGACTTTAAATTTGAAAGGTAAACATTATTTACATTTATTTGCAGTTTGTGCATGATTTCATTGTTTGTTATTAAACATATATTTTTTTTTAATTTAACTTGTAGCATGTTTGTGTGAGACTTTGAGATACAAATTTTGCTTAGGTCTAATTTATGTAGATATTTATCATTTTGATATTTATGTTTTAACTGTTTTGAAAGATGAATGTTTTTTTCTTGATACTTCAATAAGTATATATGATTTGAATAATTTTCTACATTTTGCATATTGCAATTTTTAACACTTTTTTTTGGCTACTTTTGTTAATAATAAAACAATGAAAGGCTAAGAAAATCAATCTGCTTCTTAATTGATGCAGTTAATGTGTTTCTTTGCTTGGCCGTGAATCGTTAGAATATGAAAGATCCTAAATATACGCACAATTCCTAGGGGTGTGGGGCTCCGGTCCGAATGGCCGATTTTTGAATTGGACATTCCTCCCAAGCCAGTTGCAAACTGGCTGGGATTTCAATTGCATATGCCTCGGAGGGGCATTGCAAACAATCCACAGAGCACCGGGCTTTTGGTGCTCCGAAAAGTGTAAAAAAAAAAAGTCCCCCACTACTTCCCCTAATTCTTACCCTAACCCTCCCCTCTCACTACCCTAACCCTCCTTCCTGGCAGCCTGACCCTAACCCTCCTTCCTGGCAACCTGACCCTAACACTCCCTCCCCTGCAGCCTGATCCTAACCCTCCCCTAAAGCCTGACCCTAAGCCCGCAGAAAGACTTTACTCACCTGTTCCCTCGGTCCGACGAGCAGCAACGGAGGTGCGGCGGAGTGATCTGTTCTTTCCGAAAGTGAAAGGGTAAGTACGCCGAATGGCATACTCACCCATTCATAAAAAAATGTTTTCTAAAAGTGTAAGCTTTGGAAAAAGGGACATTTGAAAAGTAACTTTCGAATATCCCTGTTTTAAAAGCCACACTTTCTAACCGAAGATTGCATCCGGATTCTTAGCAGAAAGCTGTTCCTAAATATCCTCATATAGAGAAAAGAACATTCTTAGCTTTTAAAAAGCTAGGAATGTGGGGCCTGATTCAGACTTAAAATTAATTTAAGCTTTAAATTAAGAGAATAAAGTTACTTCTGGGCTAAACCATGTTGATTGCAGGGGAGTCATATTTCATCTGTTGCAAACAGTATTAGAGTTGAGAGGTGATGTTTCCTTGCCCAAGTCTAAATAACAGTGTAAAATTAAAGCTGATCCCTATCTGTGTGCATTAAACAATTCAAAGATCTATCCATGCATGCAAAGTATACATTTAACTTGACTCCCCCTGAAAACAACATGGTTTACCCCAGGAGTAACTTTCCTCTCTTATTTTCAAGCTCCTTCTTAAGTCTGAATCAGGTTCGGGGTTAGCATTGTTTTTAGGATCTGTGAATCGTTCTTACTTATCTGCTCCATGCGTATATATTGAGGAACGTTCGTAAATTCTTTCTTAAGTGTGAATCAGGTCCTATGTCTTGAGTAGTTTTATCACTGCAGAATTATTTCCAGTGCAGGTAAAATATTTCTTCTTCCTCCCCTTCCTAAAAATGACTGCAGATCAGCATGAATACTGAAAAGAATGGCCAAATTATCATTATAATACAATGGAACACCAATTTGCGCTAAATCTTAGTGTATGGAATTGCACACATTTAGATTAGGTCCTTTGCTTAGCTCAGTTCTCTACTGCACATGCTCAGTGCTAAAAATGTATATTCTTACACAATAAAAGGTGCGTGTTTTGCTCTGTATTAGGTCCTTCACGCATCCATAATGCCCTACTTATCATATGACCTTATTTCAGAAAGATCAGCTCTCTGTTTTTTACTAGCAGAAGTGTCCGGCGTTGCCCGGGTTTAAATCTGCAAGTTATTAATTCAATGAGTTGGATGTAGCTGTGAATTTTTTGAAAATACTAAACAGCTTGACAATATGTACAATTTTTGATAATAACATTTAATGTTATTTAACGATATTAAGAATAAGCTCTGCCCTCTTCTGGCCAAACTACACCCACAACTGACCTTATTTGTTTAAACCACCCCTTTTGTGGTTCGTAAATAAGGACAGTCCCTAAATTGTAATGTGATGTCATACAAATTCATCCAGTAGAAGACTCAGAACAGGCTCCCTTTGTTAAAGTTTTGCCTAGCCTACACCAGTGGGAGGTTCTACTGGGACCCCAACCCCTTTAGTATGTCTTATGGGAGCCAATATTTCCACTCTGTGAAGTTTCCTTCCTTATCCATCATTCAGATGGACAGTCTAAAGAACATATCAATTTTCAAAATGCGTTCAGCAGTTCCTAAGTCGTACAAACAAACAAACATTCCTTACCCACAACCTTTTAGGAGGTTCAACAGAGTTCTATTCATTCTATTCGTTCTATTCAACTAAACGTGGGCTTAAATGTCATCAGGGTTGTCAGCAATCAGCTTACCGACCCTGAGAGTAATGTTGGTCATTTTGGACATTTTATTTTTCACCCCTTCTCATCCTCCCCATGCTGATAGGGGCTGAACTTGGACTTAAACGTCATCAGGAGTGTCACTATTCATCTCAGCGACCCCGAAAACTATGTATTCAACACTAATATCAGTCGTTTTTCGATTACTATTACGTCACCCTCTTCCCACCCCTACCACTAGGGGTGCTAGACGGTGTCTTACCCCTACAGTATTTTTTTCCAGATTGTAAGTCATATGTGTACCAAATTTGGTGTAAATTGTTCCAGGCATTCCAGAGTTATGCTGGAACATACACACATACATACATCCATTTTTATATATATAGATTTATATCATGATATTGGTGTGTAGCACACAAATAACACACAAAATGAGTAATTGTAGCATCCAATCCATTCTGTATACAACAATAGATCATATAAGTGTATAACTAAACAAATCATGCTTCATATGGGCAATGCATATTTTGTTTGTTTTCCCATGGAATTGAAGATATATGGATTGTATACCAAAGGATTTCTGTTTCTTAGAATAACAGTTCCATTTGTACTGTAATTTCATTGCTTCCGAAATCCCATCTCTATTACCACCACACAGAAAGCACAACAGTCACTTTGTTTACCCTGCTTAAGTATTATACAGAGTACAAATGTCTGTAAACATCAACTTGAGAGCATGTCTCTAGTCATTTATATTGCTGTAATTACATTAAGCAAACTATTAATTTGAATAAAGTGTACTTCATTATTACAAGCTCCAAATTCAATTCCCTCTAATCCCGGCCACCTGCTGACTCAATTTTCAATCTGTCCGAGAATCAGAGAAAGCCTCATGAGAGTCCTGTGTGTTTATCTCTAATTAAGGGTTAATACTGCTGCCTATTAATTACTTTTGTTACAAAGATTCCCAACCTTCTAGAGATTACAGATGCAGTCTTAAGAGATGCAGTTCTTATAGTGAATAAGTGAATTAACGGTTACAGTTTAACGGGTAGAAGTCCAAAATTAAATATATGCCAATAGAGATATGATTAATTCTTTCTAATTTCCCTTATGTTATGACACATCATGTTGCACTGATAAAGAATTAATATTGCATAAATCTGTGATGGTGTAGCAGCTGTATTAATAGATGTGTGTATATAGAGATATGATTAATTCTTTCTAATTTCCCTTATGTTATGACACATCATGTTGCACTGATAAAGAATTAATATTGCATAAATCTGTGATGGTGTAGCAGCTGTATTAATAGATGTGTATATAT
>WWET01006951.1:35888-59680 GCA_011038615.1 Limnodynastes dumerilii | reverse complement strand
CCAATATAATCCACGCTCACCTCCCGAATCCACGCCTATAATCCACGCTCACCTCCCGAATCCACGCCTATAATCCACGCTCACCTCCCGAATCCACCCCTATAATCCACGCTCATCTCCCGAATCCACCCCTATAATCCAGGCTCACCTCCCGAATCCACCCCTATAATCCACGCTCAGCTCCCGAATCCACCCCTATAATCCACACTCACCTCCCGAATCCACCAATATAATCCACGCTCACCTCCCGAATCCACCAATATAATCCACGCTCACCTCCCGAATCCACCAATATAATCTACGCTCACCTCCCGAATCCACCCCTATAATCCACGCTCACCTCCCGAATCCACCCCTATAATTCACACTCATCTCCCAAACCCATGTCTATAATCTCCTCTGATCCGGATTCTCCTGTACTCCTCTGATCCGGATTCTCCTGCGCTCCTCTGATCCGGATTCTCCTGCGCTCCTCTGATCCGGATTCTCCAGTACTCCTCTGATCTCGTTTCTCCTATGCTCCTCTGATCCGGATTCTCCTGTACTCCTCTGATCCAGTTTCTCCTGTACTCCTCTGATCCGGATTCTCTTGTACTCCTCTGATCTCGTTTCTCCTATGCTCCTCTGATCCGGATTCTCCTGTACTCCTCTGATCCGGATTCTCCTGTACTCCTCTGATCTCGTTCCTCCTATGTTCCTCTGATCCGGATTCTCCTGCGCTCCTCTGATCCGGATTCACCTGCGTTCCTCTGATCCGGATTCTCCTGTACTCCTCTGATCCGGATTCTCCTGTACTCCTCTGATCTCGTTTCTCCTATGTTCCTCTGATCCGGATTCTCCTGCGCTCCTCTGATCCGGATTCTCCTGTACTCCTCTGATCCAGTTTCTCCTGTACTCCTCTGATCCGGATTCTCCTGTACTCCACTGATCCGGATTCTCCTGTACTCCTCTGATCTCGTTTTCCTATGCTCCTCTGATCCGGATTCTCCTGTACTCCTCTGATCCGGTTTCTCCTGTACTCCTCTGATCCGGTTTCTCCTGTACTTCTCTGATCTCGTTTCTCCTGTACTCCTCTGATCTCGTTTCTCCTGTACTCCTCTGATCCGGATTCTTCTGTACTGCTCTGATCCAGATTCTCCTGTACTCCTCTGATCCGGATTCTCCTGTACTCCTCTGATCCAGTTTCTCCTGTACTCCTCTGATCCAGTTTCTCCTGTACTCCTCTCGTTTCTCCTGTCCTGTACTCCTCTGATCCGGATTCTTCTGTACTCCTCTGATCCGGATTCTCCTGTACTCCTCTGATCCGGATTCTCCTGTACTCCTCTGATCCGGATTCTCCTGTACTCCTCTGATCCGGATTCTCCTGTACTCCTCTGATCCGGATTCTCCTGTACTCCTCTGATCCGGATTCTCCTGCGCTCCTCTGATCCGGATTCTCCTGCGCTCCTCTGATCCGGATTCTCCTGTACTCCTCTGATCCGGATTCTCCTGTACTCCTCTGATCCGGATTCTCCTGTGCTCCTCTGATCCGGATTCTCCTGCGCTCCTCTGATCCGGATTCTCCTGTACTCCTCTGATCCGGTTTCTCCTGTACTTCTCTGATCCGGATTCTCCTGTAATCTTCTGATCCGGATTCTTGATTTGTCTGATCTCTCCCGTCAGCTGACCGTTGTATCCAGAACATCTACCAGGAATTCTGTCTGGGTCAGGAACGCGGATATTCCGGCATCATGGCGGATCTGCTGCTGCAAGCAGAACTCCCGTTAGACTCTATAAAGGCCAACATCACGGAACTGATGGCCGGTGGAGTAGACACGGTGAGTGGCATCCAGCTTCCCCTCCTCCCCTGAGACGGTGTGCTGACTGCAGGAACTCTCCTCTCACTTCCACTGTTATGTCATTTCCGCCTCATGTAATGCCCCCAGATGTAACCCGCCCCCTCTGTCTGCGCCCCCAGACCGCTATGCCCCTGCTATTCACCCTCTTCGAGCTGGCCCGGAACCCGTCTGTACAGAGGGAACTGAGAGCTGAGATTCAGAGCGCAGAAAGCCAGGACCCCAAGGACCTGAGTCAGCTGCTGAACGCCATGCCACTGCTCAAAGGCGCCATCAAAGAAACCCTGCGGTAAGTGCCCAATCTCCACTTTAGGATTCTACAGAGTTGTGGTAATTTGCCCACTAGGTTGCACTACTCTTAGAGGAATGATTACTGGTGTCTATGTTATCTGCAGGTTGTATCCTGTGGGAATTACGGTCCAGAGACATCTGACAAAGGACACGACACTGCATAACTACCACATTCCTAATGGGGTAAGGGTCTATAATGTATAGCGCAGGGGGCGTGTCCTCTGAGTGCTATAATACAACAGGGATTGTGAAACTGCAAGATCCAGCATGCTCAAAGAGCACAGGCAAAACTGATGGCTGCAGGGCATGCTGGAACTTGTAGTTTCCTTTAGCAGGCCATCACTCAGGCATCAGACAGGTGACCACATGGACCAATGAGGTGCCAGGAGCAGTCAGGCCTCTCCGGTCATTGGCTGACATTCAGTCCAGTTTCCAGGTCTGGTTACAGATAAGACTTATACTATGTAGAGTCTATATAGAGTTAATATAATATATATATTAAAGTCCTCAGCTTTATATCAGTGTTAGTGAGAAGACGAGAGCCACTGAGAGCGCAGATCCACTATGCGTTCATTTTCTAGCTCCTCCCACTCAGACTTCAGATAACTGGAGCAGAGAGAGAGGGAACGCCCATGTCACCTGACTAAGAGGGAACACCCACTTCTCACCTTAGCCCCTCCCGTCTATCTTATGTCTCGATGAATACAGAGTGAACGCCCCCTTTTCACCTCAGTCCCACCCCTCTGTCTTATGTCCGGATGGCTAGGAATGTATTCCGTGTCACCTTGTTGCTCTCTCTCCTCTGCAGACTCTGGTCCAGGTGGGTCTCTATCCCATGGGACGCAGTTCTCTTGTATTTAAGGATCCTCTGCGCTATGATCCCAAGCGCTGGATGCGCAGAGACGACAACAACTTTAAAGCGCTGGCGTTCGGCTTCGGCTCGCGCCAGTGTATTGGTCGCAGGATTGCGGAGACGGAAATGATGCTCTTCCTGATGCACGTGAGACAGTGTGATGAGTAGGGGGAGGGGACTGGAGACAAGGCCGACGTCAGGAGGATATTATAATGGCAACCAATGACATTGACCTTCACGCACAAGGCCTGATCCAGACCTGAATGACACTCGTGGCGTAGCAAATCTCTGCGTTCCTTCCATCCAAATATGCTCAAATCACATGAGCGCGCAATATACGGCAATGACAATCCACACACAAGTCACTGTAATACCGCCAGCCACAGCTCGCAGTGCGTTTCACGGTAAACTGCACTACTTTACATAACGTTAGGATCCCCCTGGAGGCTGGCCATTAATGCATCTGGTCTGGTAGCTGCATTGTGATTGGCTGTCCTGTGAGCTGCAGGTGCGAGCGCGTCTGGGTCCCGTACTTATTTGCATTGTATTTTCCCTCAGGCTGGATCAGGCCTGTACATTCTAATAGGTTGCTATGGGTTACAGTACCTTTTTCTCAGCACTGGTTGCGTTCCTTGGTTTGCGCCCGCCGGTGTCACATTGCGCTTCTCTCCCTCCAGATGCTGAAGAACTTCCAGATCGACACGGTCTGCAAGGACGACATTAAGACGGTGTTTGGTTTTATTCTGATGCCGGAGAAACCGCCACTACTGACCTTCCGACCAATCTGAGGAGACGCCAGAGCTGCCGGCCCCGGCCCCGCCCGCAATCGCTCCATGCGTGGCCGGCAACGTAGCATTCTAGATTGTAAACTCCGATGTCCAATGTACATGGAGTCATGTTTACGAACAGTACAATGCAATAGATAAAGAGTCTAAAGAGATAAATCCCCAGACACCGGGCGTGTCACATGTTCCATGTATGAAGATACAGCACATAGAACATATATCCCCCAGACACCGGGCGTGTCTCATGTTCCATGTATGAAGATACAGCACATAGAACATATATCCCCCAGACACCGGGCATGTCACATGTTCCATGTATGAAGATACAGCACATAGAAGATATATCCCCCAGACACCGGGCGTGTCACATGTTCCATGTATGAAGATACAGCACATAGGAGATATATAACCCCAGACACCGGGCGTGTCACATGTTCCATGCATGATGATACAGCACATAGAACATATATCCCCCAGACACCGGGCGTGTCACATGTTCCATGTATGAGGATACAGCACATAGAATATATATCCCCAGACACCGGACGTGTCACATGTTCCATGTATGAGGATACAGCACATAGAAGGTATAACCCCAGACACCGGGCGTGTCACATGCTCCATGTATGAAGATACAGCACATAGAAGATATCTCCCCTGACACTGGTGATGTGTCACCCTGCAGTGGGAGGGGCAGATGTTGTGTTATACCACAGTGGGAGGGGCAGATGTGTGACCCTGCAGTGGGAGGGGCATATATATAATGTTCCCTGCAGTGGGAGGGGCAGATGTAGTGTCAACCTGCGGTGAAGTTTCTGGCAATGATTTTATTGGGCTTCTCAGTTCTGTGACAGTGAAATAAATTCTGTTTGATAGAATGACCGATGTCATCGTCTTCCATCCGGTGATGTATTCGGGAGATGAGTCTGATAGAATGACCGGTGTTGGTATCTTCCCTCCGGTGATGTATTCGGGAGATGAGTCTGATAGAATGACCGGTGTTGGTGTCTTCCATCCGGTGATGTATTCGGGAGATGAGTCTGTATCCTCTGTGTACACAGATTCCGGGTCACTGCCGGCACCCACAGATTCTCTCAGCATCTAATTAGAGGGCAGCAGCTGCTCTGCTGGTAACGAGCCTCATTAGTGGCCTAATTAAAGAGGAGCATATGTTCGAGGCAGCACCCAGACACCCCGAGGACACCCCAGAGCAAAATCACCAGCTCCCTCGATACCAAAGGACACAGAGGTCAGACAGCATGTCCCAGGACCTGCACCAAAGGCCACTCAGGACACAGATGGAGCAGGATTTAGTGCATTATCTTGGGCCATGCAAGACTTCAATCAAGCAATGAAGTCTGCTCCACCCGCAGACACTAATGGCAGCGTGGAAGCTCTATCCTCCCCCCGGATCGTTCTGTTATGGGGTTTATGTGTCCTCATTTTATTCTCGTACCAAAACCTTTAATGAAGCTCAGAATAACCGCGCAGATGTTTGTCTTACGGGAATGGTATGACGCAGCTTTCTCCATCTTCATAGCAACACTCGCTGGATTTTGGGTCCCATTTAACCCCAGTTTTTGCCTTTAAGGAGTTTTCAAATAATCATTAAACATTTCCCTGCATAGGAATTTACGTAATAAGCCCCTTAACGCGTTTAATGCATCTTCTGTCGTCTTCTGCACAACTATGAGGAAAGACGTTTAATAAGACAACTTATTACCCGGTTACAAACCTCAGATATTCTATGAAGGACACATCAGGGGACAGTCTACGTATGATGAGGGTTATGTAAAGTGTCCGATCAGGCTGGACGAGGGGTTCATGAATATATAGATATTACATAGAGGATGGTTCCCATGAGAGTAATCGCTTCATGCACAGGATGAGTGATGGGGGGGAACAGTAATCTAAGGTTGGTGTATGGCGAGTGGGGGGGTGACAAGCAGGACATCGCCATCTTTAAGTTTAAGAACTGTTGGCATCTCTATAGCAGAACTCAGCAGTTGCACCATGATGAGTGTCAGGGGGGGAGAGTTACACCGGGGTAACACCATGATGAGTGTCAGGGGGTGAGAGTTACACCGGGGTAACACATGATGAGTGTCAGGGGGTGAGA
This sequence comes from Limnodynastes dumerilii, assembly GCA_011038615.1. Classification (NCBI taxonomy): domain Eukaryota; kingdom Metazoa; phylum Chordata; class Amphibia; order Anura; family Limnodynastidae; genus Limnodynastes; species Limnodynastes dumerilii. Next base: position 53,797 of record WWET01006951.1, on the reverse strand, counting down.
GTTACAATAACTATATACCACAACACTACACCACACCACAGCTCATCAATATACCACATCCATACACCACAACACACCCCTACACCACACCACAGCTCATCAATACACATCATAACTATATACCACAACACTACACCACACCACAGCTCATCAATATACCACATCCATACACCACAACACACCCCTACACCACACCACAGCTCATCAATACACATCATAACTATATACCACAACACTACACCACACCACAGCTCATCAATATACCACATCCATACACCACAACACACCCCTACACCACACCACAGCTCATCAATACACATCATAACTATATACCACAACACTACACCACACCACAGCTCATCAATATACCACATCCATACACCACAACACACCCCTACACCACACCACAGCTCATCAATACACATCATAACTATATACCACAACACTACACCACACCACAGCTCATCAATATACCACATCCATACACCACAACACACCCCTACACCACACCACAGCTCATCAATACACATCATAACTATATACCACAACACTACACCACACCACAGCTCATCAATATACCACATCCATACACCACAACACACCCCTACACCACACCACAGCTCATCAATACACATCATAACTATATACCACAACACTACACCACACCACAGCTCATCAATATACCACATCCATACACCACAACACACCCCTACACCACACCACAGCTCATCAATACACATCATAACTATATACCACAACACTACACCACACCACAGCTCATCAATATACCACATCCATACACCACAACACACCCCTACACCACACCACAGCTCATCAATACACATCATAACTATATACCACAACACTACACCACACCACAGCTCATCAATATACCACATCCATACACCACAACACACCCCTACACCACACCACAGCTCATCAATACACATCATAACTATATACCACAACACTACACCACACCACAGCTCATCAATATACCACATCCATACACCACAACACACCCCTACACCACACCACAGCTCATCAATACACATCATAACTATATACCACAACACTACACCACACCACAGCTCATCAATATACCACATCCATACACCACAACACACCCCTACACCACACCACAGCTCATCAATACACATCATAACTATATACCACAACACTACACCACACCACAGCTCATCAATATACCACATCCATACACCACAACACACCCCTACACCACACCACAGCTCATCAATACACATCATAACTATATACCACAACACTACACCACACCACAGCTCATCAATATACCACATCCATACACCACAACACACCCCTACACCACACCACAGCTCATCAATACACATCATAACTATATACCACAACACTACACCACACCACAGCTCATCAATATACCACATCCATACACCACAACACACCCCTACACCACACCACAGCTCATCAATACACATCATAACTATATACCACAACACTACACCACACCACAGCTCATCAATATACCACATCCATACACCACAACACACCCCTACACCACACCACAGCTCATCAATACACATCATAACTATATACCACAACACTACACCACACCACAGCTCATCAATATACCACATCCATACACCACAACACACCCCTACACCACACCACAGCTCATCAATACACATCATAACTATATACCACAACACTACACCACACCACAGCTCATCAATATACCACATCCATACACCACAACACACCCCTACACCACACCACAGCTCATCAATACACATCATAACTATATACCACAACACTACACCACACCACAGCTCATCAATATACCACATCCATACACCACAACACACCCCTACACCACACCACAGCTCATCAATACACATCATAACTATATACCACAACACTACACCACACCACAGCTCATCAATATACCACATCCATACACCACAACACACCCCTACACCACACCACAGCTCATCAATACACATCATAACTATATACCACAACACTACACCACACCACAGCTCATCAATATACCACATCCATACACCACAACACACCCCTACACCACACCACAGCTCATCAATACACATCATAACTATATACCACAACACTACACCACACCACAGCTCATCAATATACCACATCCATACACCACAACACACCCCTACACCACACCACAGCTCATCAATACACATCATAACTATATACCACAACACTACACCACACCACAGCTCATCAATATACCACATCCATACACCACAACACACCCCTACACCACACCACAGCTCATCAATACACATCATAACTATATACCACAACACTACACCACACCACAGCTCATCAATATACCACATCCATACACCACAACACACCCCTACACCACACCACAGCTCATCAATACACATCATAACTATATACCACAACACTACACCACACCACAGCTCATCAATATACCACATCCATACACCACAACACACCCCTACACCACACCACAGCTCATCAATACACATCATAACTATATACCACAACACTACACCACACCACAGCTCATCAATATACCACATCCATACACCACAACACACCCCTACACCACACCACAGCTCATCAATACACATCATAACTATATACCACAACACTACACCACACCACAGCTCATCAATATACCACATCCATACACCACAACACACCCCTACACCACACCACAGCTCATCAATACACATCATAACTATATACCACAACACTACACCACACCACAGCTCATCAATATACCACATCCATACACCACAACACACCCCTACACCACACCACAGCTCATCAATACACATCATAACTATATACCACAACACTACACCACACCACAGCTCATCAATATACCACATCCATACACCACAACACACCCCTACACCACACCACAGCTCATCAATACACATCATAACTATATACCACAACACTACACCACACCACAGCTCATCAATATACCACATCCATACACCACAACACACCCCTACACCACACCACAGCTCATCAATACACATCATAACTATATACCACAACACTACACCACACCACAGCTCATCAATATACCACATCCATACACCACAACACACCCCTACACCACACCACAGCTCATCAATACACATCATAACTATATACCACAACACTACACCACACCACAGCTCATCAATATACCACATCCATACACCACAACACACCCCTACACCACACCACAGCTCATCAATACACATCATAACTATATACCACAACACTACACCACACCACAGCTCATCAATATACCACATCCATACACCACAACACACCCCTACACCACACCACAGCTCATCAATACACATCATAACTATATACCACAACACTACACCACACCACAGCTCATCAATATACCACATCCATACACCACAACACACCCCTACACCACACCACAGCTCATCAATACACATCATAACTATATACCACAACACTACACCACACCACAGCTCATCAATATACCACATCCATACACCACAACACACCCCTACACCACACCACAGCTCATCAATACACATCATAACTATATACCACAACACTACACCACACCACAGCTCATCAATATACCACATCCATACACCACAACACACCCCTACACCACACCACAGCTCATCAATACACATCATAACTATATACCACAACACTACACCACACCACAGCTCATCAATATACCACATCCATACACCACAACACACCCCTACACCACACCACAGCTCATCAATACACATCATAACTATATACCACAACACTACACCACACCACAGCTCATCAATATACCACATCCATACACCACAACACACCCCTACACCACACCACAGCTCATCAATACACATCATAACTATATACCACAACACTACACCACACCACAGCTCATCAATATACCACATCCATACACCACAACACACCCCTACACCACACCACAGCTCATCAATACACATCATAACTATATACCACAACACTACACCACACCACAGCTCATCAATATACCACATCCATACACCACAACACACCCCTACACCACACCACAGCTCATCAATACACATCATAACTATATACCACAACACTACACCACACCACAGCTCATCAATATACCACATCCATACACCACAACACACCCCTACACCACACCACAGCTCATCAATACACATCATAACTATATACCACAACACTACACCACACCACAGCTCATCAATATACCACATCCATACACCACAACACACCCCTACACCACACCACAGCTCATCAATACACATCATAACTATATACCACAACACTACACCACACCACAGCTCATCAATATACCACATCCATACACCACAACACACCCCTACACCACACCACAGCTCATCAATACACATCATAACTATATACCACAACACTACACCACACCACAGCTCATCAATATACCACATCCATACACCACAACACACCCCTACACCACACCACAGCTCATCAATACACATCATAACTATATACCACAACACTACACCACACCACAGCTCATCAATATACCACATCCATACACCACAACACACCCCTACACCACACCACAGCTCATCAATACACATCATAACTATATACCACAACACTACACCACACCACAGCTCATCAATATACCACATCCATACACCACAACACACCCCTACACCACACCACAGCTCATCAATACACATCATAACTATATACCACAACACTACACCACACCACAGCTCATCAATATACCACATCCATACACCACAACACACCCCTACACCACACCACAGCTCATCAATACACATCATAACTATATACCACAACACTACACCACACCACAGCTCATCAATATACCACATCCATACACCACAACACACCCCTACACCACACCACAGCTCATCAATACACATCATAACTATATACCACAACACTACACCACACCACAGCTCATCAATATACCACATCCATACACCACAACACACCCCTACACCACACCACAGCTCATCAATACACATCATAACTATATACCACAACACTACACCACACCACAGCTCATCAATATACCACATCCATACACCACAACACACCCCTACACCACACCACAGCTCATCAATACACATCATAACTATATACCACAACACTACACCACACCACAGCTCATCAATATACCACATCCATACACCACAACACACCCCTACACCACACCACAGCTCATCAATACACATCATAACTATATACCACAACACTACACCACACCACAGCTCATCAATATACCACATCCATACACCACAACACACCCCTACACCACACCACAGCTCATCAATACACATCATAACTATATACCACAACACTACACCACACCACAGCTCATCAATATACCACATCCATACACCACAACACACCCCTACACCACACCACAGCTCATCAATACACATCATAACTATATACCACAACACTACACCACACCACAGCTCATCAATATACCACATCCATACACCACAACACACCCCTACACCACACCACAGCTCATCAATACACATCATAACTATATACCACAACACTACACCACACCACAGCTCATCAATATACCACATCCATACACCACAACACACCCCTACACCACACCACAGCTCATCAATACACATCATAACTATATACCACAACACTACACCACACCACAGCTCATCAATATACCACATCCATACACCACAACACACCCCTACACCACACCACAGCTCATCAATACACATCATAACTATATACCACAACACTACACCACACCACAGCTCATCAATATACCACATCCATACACCACAACACACCCCTACACCACACCACAGCTCATCAATACACATCATAACTATATACCACAACACTACACCACACCACAGCTCATCAATATACCACATCCATACACCACAACACACCCCTACACCACACCACAGCTCATCAATACACATCATAACTATATACCACAACACTACACCACACCACAGCTCATCAATATACCACATCCATACACCACAACACACCCCTACACCACACCACAGCTCATCAATACACATCATAACTATATACCACAACACTACACCACACCACAGCTCATCAATATACCACATCCATACACCACAACACACCCCTACACCACACCACAGCTCATCAATACACATCATAACTATATACCACAACACTACACCACACCACAGCTCATCAATACACCTCATAACTATACACCACAACACTACACCACACCACAGCTCATCAATATACCACATCCATACACCACAACACACCCCTACACCACAGCTCATCAATACACCTCATAACTATACAACACACCACAACACAGCTCATCAATACACCTCATAACTATACATCACACCACAACATTACACCACAACACAGCTCACCAATACACCTCATAACTATACACCACTCCACTACACTACACCACAGTTCATCAATACACCACACCACTACACTACAGCTCATAAATACACCTCATAACTATACATCACACCACTATACTACACCACAGCTCATTAATACACCACACCACCACAGCTCATCAATACAACTCATAACTATACAACACACCACTACACCACACCGCTCATCAATACACCTCATAACTATACACCACAACACTACACAGCTCACCAATACACCTCATAACTATACACCACTCCACTACACTACACCTCATAACTATACACCATAGCTCATCAATACACCTCATAACTATACACCACATCACTACACAGCTCACCAATACACCTCATAACTATACACCACTCCACTACACTACACCTCATAACTATACACCATAGCTCATCAATACACCTCATAACTATACACCACATCATAACACAGCTCATCAATACACCTCATAACTATACACCACAACACAACACAGCTCACCAATACACCTCATAACTATACACCACACCACTACACTACACCACACCTCATCAATACACCTCATAACTATACACCACACCACTACACCAAAGCTCATCAATACACTTCATAACTATATACCACACCACTACACCACAGCTCATCAATACACCTCATAACTATACACCACACCACTACACCTCATAACTATACACCATACCACTACACCACAGCTCATCAATACACCTCATAAATATACACGACTACAATACACCACACCACAACACAGCTCATCAATAAACCTCATAACTAGACATAGGATTATATGCATTTGCATATTTGCATATGCAAATGCATAAAACGCAATGTTTAAAGTGTTTTTGCATATTTCATGCGTTTTTGCATATTTCAGTAATTTTTCAGTGGTGCGTGTCCTGAATGGTAAGACGCCGGCATTCTCTCCACGAGGCCTTCTCCCGCGGTGCACCTTAGGCTTCAGAGACGTCATCATTGTGCAACCTGAGGTGGTGATCAGTGCGGAGGAGTCAGCGAAAGACCGCATCGGTCGGGAAGGAGACAGCGCTCCAGCTTACCAGTGAGGAGTCTACGGGGAGCGGAGAACGGCACATCACACCACGCTGGCACAAGGAGAAGTGTCTAGTAGCGGGTGCAGCGGCGGCCGCCATTGCCATGTGGAGATGGCTAGGGGGTGTGTCTCCAGTCTCTCCATTCCAATATTCCCATCATGTTTCCAGTCTCCCCCACAATACTCCCATCATGGCTCCAGTCTCCCCCACAATACTCCCATCATGGCTCCAGTCTCCCCCACAATACTCCCATCATGGCTCCAGTCTCCCCCACAATACTCCCATCATGGCTCCAGTCTCCCCCACAATACTCCCATCATGGCTCCAGTCTCCCCCACAATACTCCCATCATGGCTCCAGTCTCCCCCACAATACTCCCATCATGGCTCCAGTCTCCCCCACAATACTCCCATCATGGCTCCAGTCTCCCCCACAATACTCCCATCATGGCTCCAGTCTCGAAAAAAAATACCCAGACTTTAATGGAATCTTGGATAAAAAATTACTCAGGTCAATTTACCACTGATGGCACTGTGATTTTCTGCAAGGTTTGTGACAAGCGAATACCTTCATCAAAAAAATACCAGATCGATCAACATGTGAGTACTGCTTCCCATATAGCTGCAATGTCATTGTATATTGTCACAAGAATTACAACTGATTATTAATATATATATAGTGTAAATAAACGTTAATTCTAATAATAAATAGTATTGATTGTGCATATTTTGTGCATATTTCGCCCTTTTTTAGTGCATATTTGCATTCATATTTTGGCATTTTGATAGTGCATATAATCCTATGTCTACTCATAACTATACACCACACCACTACACTACACCACAACACAACACAGCTCATCAATACACTTCATAACTAAACACCACACCACTACACCACAACACAACACAGCTCATCAATACACTTCATAACTATACAGCACAACAATACACCACAGCTCATCAATACACCTCATAACAATACACCACAACACTACACCACAGCTCATCAATACACATCATAACTATACATCACACCACACCACATCAATACACCTCATAACTATACACCACACCACTACACCACACCACATCAATACACCACTACACTATACCACAACACAGCTAATCAATACACCTCATAACTATACAGTACACCACAACACAGCTCATCAATACACTACACCACAACACAGCTCATCAATACACCACAACACAGCTCATCAATACACCTCATAACTATACACCACATCACTACACTACCAGCTCATCAATACAAAACACCACAACACAGCTCATCAATACACCTCATAACTACACACCCTTTAATCACACTACACCACAACACAGCTCACCAATACACCTCATAACTATACACCACTCCACTCCACCACAACTCATCAATACACCTCATAACTATACATCACATCACTACACCACAGCTCATCAATACACTACACCACAAGAAAGCTCATCAATACACCTCATAACTATAGACCACTACACTACACCACACCACAGCTCATCAATACACTTCATAACTATACACCACACCACAACACAGCTCATCAATACACTTCATAACTAAACACCACACCACTACACCACAACACAGCTAATCAATACACCTCATAACTATAGACCACTACACTACACCACACCCCAGCTCATCAATACACTTCATAACTAAACACCACACCACAACACAGCTCATCAATACACTTCATAACTAAACACCACACCACTACACCACAACACAGCTAATCAATACACCACACCACACCACAGCTCATCAATACACCACTACACTAAACCACAACACACCCCTACACCACAGCTCATCAATACACATCATAACTATACACCACAGCTCATCAATACAGCTCATAACTATACACCACACCACAACACAACTCATCAATACACCTCATAACTATACACCACACCACAACACAGCTCATCAATACACTACACCACAACACAGCTTCATCAATACACCTCATAAGTATACACCACATCACTACATTACACCACAGCTCATCAATACACCTCATAACTATACACCACATCACTACACTACACCACAGCTCATCAATACACCTCATAAGTATACACCACATCACTACATTACACCACAGCTCATCAATACACCTCATAACTATACACCACATCACTACACTACACCACAGCTCATCAATACACCTCATAAGTATACACCACATCACTACATTACACCACAGCTCATCAATACACCTCATAACTATACACCACACCACAACATAGCTCATCAATACACCTCACAACTCATCAATACACCTCATAACTATACACCACACCACTACACCAATACACAGCTCATCAATACACCTCATAACCATACACCACTACACTACACCACAGCTCATCAATACATTGCATAACTATACACCACACCACAACACCACACAGCTCATCAATTCACCTCATAACTATACACCACAGCTCATCAATACACCTCATAACTATACACCACACCTCTACACTACACCACAACTCATCAATACACCTCATAACTATACAACACTACACTACACCTTATAATTATACACCAAAACTCATCAATATCCCTCATAACTATACACCACACCACTACACAACAATACACCTCATAACTATACACCACACCACTACACCAAACCACAACACAGCTAATCAATACACCTCATAACTATACACCACACCATAACACAGCTCATCAATACACCTCATAACTATACACCACACCACTACAATACACCACAGCTCATCAATACACCACACCACTACACTACACCACAGCTCATCAATACACCTCATAACTATACAACACACCACTACACTACACCGCTCATCAATACACCTCATAACTATACACCACACCACAGCTCATCAATACACCTCATAACGATACAACACACCACTACACTACACCTCTCATCAATACACCTCATAACTATATACCACACCACTACACCACACAGCTCATCAATACACCTCATAACTATACACCACACCACTACACTACACCCCAACTCATCAATACACCTCATAAATATACACTACCCCACTACACAGCTCATCATTACACCTCATAACTATACACCACACCACAACATAGCTCATCAATACACCACACAACTACACCATAATTCAGATCAATACAACGTATAACTATACACCACAACACAGCTCAATCAATACACCTCATAACTATACACTACACCATAACACAGCTTATCAATACACCACTACACTACACCACAACTCAGATCAATACACCTCATAACAATACACCACAACACAGCTCATCAATACACCTCATAACTATACACCACACCACATCAATACACCTCATAACTATACATCACACCACTACACTACACCACAACACAGCTCATCAATACACCTCATAACTATACACTACACCACAACACAGCTTATCAATACACTACACCACAGCTCATCAATACACCTCATAACTATACACCACAACACTACACCACACCACAGCTCATCAATAAACCTCATTAGTATACATCACATCACTACACTACACCACAGCTCATCAATACACTTCATAACTATACACCACACCACTACACTATACCACAACACAGCACATCAATACACTACACCACAACACAGCTCATCAATACACCTCATCACTACACTACACACAGCTCATCAATACACCTCATAACTATACACCACACCACTACACCACAGCTCATCAATACACCTTATAACTATACATCACATCAATACACCACAGCTCATCAATACACCTCATAACTATACACCACAACACTACACCACAGCTCATCAATACACCTCATAACTATACATCACATCACTACACCACAACACAGCTCATCAATACACCTTATAACTATACACCACACCACAACACAGCTCATCAATACACCTCTTAACTATACATCACATCACTACACCACACCACACCTCATCAATACACCTCATAACTATACACCACATCACTACACCACAGCTCATCAATACACCTCTTAACTATACACCACATCACTACACCACAGCTCATCAATACACCTCATAACTATACACATGACTACACCAAACCACAGCTCATCAATACCTTATAACTATATACAACATCACTGCACCCCACCACAACACAGCTCACCAATATACCTCAAAACTATACACCACACCACAGCTCATCAATACAACTCATAAATATACACTACACCACTACACTACACCACACCACAGCTCATCAATACACAACACCACAGCTTATCAATACACCTCATAACAATACACCACATCCATACACCACAACACACCCCTACACTACACCACAGCTCATCAATACACAACACCACAGCTTATCAATACACCTCATAACAATACACCACATCCATACACCACAACACACCCCTACACCACAGCTCATCAATAAACCTCATAACTACACACCACATCACTACACCACACCACACCTCATCAATACACCTCATAACTATATACCACACCACAGCTCATCAATACACCTCATAACTATACACCACAACACAGCTCATCAATACACCTCATAACTATACACCACAATATACACCACATAACTATATACCACATTAATACATCACTACATTAAATTACATCACTATACCACATAAGACCACCACAACACATCTCATCGATACCCCGTATAACTATACACTACATCACATCACTACATAACACCACATCACATCGATACACCGTATAACTATACACTACATCACTACATAACATTACACCCCAACACTACTACACCACATCAGTACATAACAACATTACACCACATCAGTACACATCAATACACTACACCAAATCAATACACCACACCACATCAATACATAACAACATTACACCACAACACTACTACACCACACCACATCAATACATAACAACATTACACCACAACACTACTACACCACACAACACCACATCAATACATAACAACATTACACCACAACACTACTACACCACACAACACCACATCAATACATAACAACATTACACCACAACACTACTACACCACACAACACCACATCGCTACGCCACATAAAACAGAGGGTGACGCCTATCGTTAGAGAGCTCTGACGGTCGTTGGGAGCTCCCATATAAAGAATGACCCATCACAGAGCGGCCTGAGATTACAGGAACAGCCATCAACCAATCAACATCTGTAGAAAGGTCCAATGAATAAAGAAGTCTGGATGGGACGTGTTCAGATTTATTTGTATAAATAAAGATTTATAAATGGCGGCAAGCACATGTTCATTATCACATGTCACATATTTCCCAGAAGACACCGACCATAGTGACTACAAGTGACAGCAATGGATCCACCCCGTCATACTGAGATAGTGGCCAGGTCACCGGACTCCGCATAGCAGAGGGGGAATAGATTTCTGCTCTGAGGGCCCCTGGCCGTTCCAGAGATACAACCACCCCCAGCGGGGCACCTGGATAGGCCCCTGCCCCCTGTGGGCCTGTGGTAGAATGTTCACACAACAGGAGCCTTTAAAAGAGTCCCAATAGTAACTCTGGGCCCCATTCCAGTGCGCTCTGGGTGACTGCGAGGGCCGCAGCGCCCAGCGAGGCCGAAAGACTCCACACCGCCAATTTCACCAGCTTATTCTGAGACCGGACAGCAGGCACATCGGGCGCCGGGGGTTGCTGCTTCTGAAGCACAGAGTCCGGACGCTGCTGAGAGCTGGAGATCAGCAAAGAACGGAAGGATGCTGCCGAAATACTGAGGGGGAGGGGAAGAGGGTTAGGAGGGAATAACATGCAGATATATGCTGCCCTCTGGTGGACAAATGCTGCAAATCCACCGGTAGCTGTTCACGTCGATTACTATAACACCAAAGCCTGCCCTTCACAAGCACGACTCTCAGCATCGTCAGCCCGACAGCAGCCGCCACCCCCTACACAGCGCCACCAGGGGGAGAAACAGAGGAAGTGATGAGGCTAAAGTAAGACATAGATCTCAAGACGGCAGGAAAACACAGGGAATACATGCAGAGACCCCCAGATGCACGATGACTGAGAATACACGCAGAGACCCTCAGACACACGATGACTGAGAATACACGCAGAGAGCACCAGACGCACGATGACTGAGAATACACGCAGAGACCCCTAGAAGCACGATGACTGAGAATACACGCAGAGACCCTCAGACACACGATAACTGAGAATACACGCAGAGACCCTCAGACGCACGATGACTGAGAATACACGCAGAGAGCACCAGACGCGCGATGACTGAGAATACACGCAGAGACCCCAGACGCACTATGACTGAGAATACACGCAGGTAGCGCCAGGCGCACGATGACTGAGAATACACGCAGAGACCCTCAGACACACGATGACTGAGAATACACGCAGAGAGCGCCAGGCGCACGATGACTGAGAATACACGCAGAGAGCGCCAGACGGACGATGACTGAGAATACACGGAGAGAGCGCCAGAAATATGATGACTGAGAATACACGTAGAGACCCCCAGACGCACGATGATTGAGATTACACGCAGAGAGCGCCCGAAATATGATGACTGAGAATACACACAGAGAGCGCCAGACGCACAATGACTGAGAATACACGCAGAGAGCGCCAGAAGCACGATGACTGAGAATACACGCAGAGAGCGCCAGACGCACAATGACTGAGAATACACACAGAGAGCACCAGACACACGACTGAGAATACACACAGATAGCGCAGACGCACGATGACTGAGAATACACGCAGAGACCCCCAGACGCACGATGTCTGAGAATACACATAGAGAGCGCCAGACACACGATGACTGAGAATACACACAGAGCGCCAGACATACGATGACTGAGAATACACATAGAGAGCGCCAGACACACGATGACTGAGAATACACACAGAGCGCCAGGCACACGATGACTGAGAATACACGCAAAGACCGCCAGACGCACAACGACTGAGAATACACGCAGAGACCGCCAGACGCACAATGACTGAGAATACACACAGAGAGCGCCAGACACACAATGACCGAGAATACACGCAGAGACCGCCACACACACGATGACTGAGAATACACAGAGAACGCCAGACAAACGATAACTGAGAATACACACAGAGAGCACCAGACACACAACGACTGAGAATACACACAGAGAGCACCAGACACACGATGACCGAGAATACACGCAGAGACCGCCACACACACGATGACTGAGAATACACACAGAGAGCGCCACACACACGATGACTGAGAATACACACAGAGAGCGCCAGACGCACAACGACTGAGAATACACACAGAGAGCGCCAGACACACAACAACTGAGAATACACACAGAGAGCGCCAGACGCACGACTAAGAATACACACAGAGAGCGCCAGACACACAACGACTGAGAATACACGCAGAGCACGCCAGACACACGATGACTGAGAATACACACAGAGAGCGCCAGACAAACAACGACTGAGAATGCACACAGAGAGCGCAGACGCACGATGACTGAGAATACACGCAGAGACCCCCAGACGCACGATGATTGAGAATGCACGCAGAGCTCCAGGCACACAATGACTGAGAATACACGCAGAAACCGACAGACACACACCGAGAATACACGCATAGACCGCCAGATGCACGATGACTGAGAATACACACAGAGCACGCCAGACGAACGATGACTGAGAATACACATAGGGATCGCCATACGCACAATGACTGTGAATACACGCAGAGACCGCCAGACGCACAATGACTGAGAATACACACAGAGAGCGCCAGACACAAAATGACTGAGAATACACACAGAGAGCGCCAGACGCACGACTAAGAATACACACAGAGAGCGCCAGACACACAACGACTGAGAATACACGCAGAGACCGCTAGGCACACGATGACTGAGAATACACGCATAGACCGCCAGACGCACAATGACTGATAATACACACAGAGCACGCCAGACACACGATGACTGAGAATACACACAGAGAGCGCCAGACAAACAACGACTGAGAATGCACGCAGAGACCGCCAGACGCACAATGACTGAGAATACACACAGAGAACCAGACACACGATGACTGAGAATACACACAGAGAGCGCCAGGTACACGATGACTGAGAATACACGCAGAGACCGCCAGACACACGATGACTGAGAATACACGCAAAGACCGCCAGACGCACGATGACTGAGAATACACACAGAGCACGCCAGACGAAGGATGACTGAGAATACATGAAAAGACCGCCAGGCACACGATGACTGAGAATACACGAATAGACCACCAGACGCACGATGACTGAGAATACACAGAGCACGCCAGACGAAGGATGACTGAGAATACACACAGAGAGCGCCAGACACACGATGACTGAGAATACACACAGAAACCGACAGACACACACCGAGAATACACAGGGAGAGCGCCAGACACACGATGACTGAGAATACACACAGAGCGCCAGACACATGATGACTGAGAACACACACAGAGAGCACCAGACGCACAATGACTGAGAATACACGCAGAGACCGCCACACACACGATGACTGAGAATACACACAGAGAGCGCCAGACGCACAATGACTGAGAATACACACAGAGAGCACCAGACACACAACGACTGAGAATACACACAGAGAGCGCCAGACGCACAATGACTGAGAATAGACACAGAGAGAGCCAGGCACACGATGACTGAGAATACACGCAGAGACCGCCAGACACAACGACTGAGAATACACACAGAGACCGCCAGACACATAATGACTGAGACACACACAGAGAGCGCCAGACGCACAACGACTGAGAATACACACAGAGAGCGCCAGACACATAATGACTGAGAACACAGACAGAGAGCGCCAGACGCACAATGACTGAGAATACACACAGAGAGCACCAGACACACAATGACTGAGAACACACACAGAGACCGCCAGACGCACAACGACTGAGAACACACACAGAGACCGCCAGACGCACGACTAAGAATACACACAGAGACCGCCAGACACACAATGACTGAGAATACACACAGAGAGCGCCAGACACACAACGACTGAGAAGACACACAGAGAGCGCCAGACACACAATGACTGAGAATACACACAGAGAGCACCAGACACACAATGACTGAGAATACACACAGAGAGCGGCGGATGGTGGTGTCACATGATCTGTCTATATTGGGAGACAGACACGTAATGACACAGGGAGACACTGACCACACCGGCCGGTCATCCAGGTCTCCCACCTCACTACAGCCACCCCAGTCTCCCGCCTCTCTGGGTCTCCCCTCCTGTCTCACCTCTTCAGCTGTCTCTCCAGCTGGGACGGAGGATGTCTCTGGAATAGGAGGCGCGTGCGAGAGATCAGGGTCTCGTAGGGGAAGTCCGGGGGGATGCTGGAGAGGAGCTGGTGGACGCTGGGCATGTCACAGTCACACTGTAAGACCTCGTCCTCCCTCATCAGAACCATCTGCAGAAGATAGGACACGGGTCACAGAGCGGACAGGTCCACGGCCTCCCCACCCCCCTAGTCTCATGTATACCTGCGCCGCACAGTACACGGGGGTCAGCGGGTGCGCCGCCAGGAAGAAGTCGTACAGCCGCAGGACCTGATGGAAGTCGCTGAGGACGTGTCCGTACCATGTGATCAGCCAGCTGAGGGCAAAGATACAACCGACCTCCGACCTGTGGATCAGCGCACACGTAATAATATAATGCACATGGATCCCACCCCCATCCCGCCATGCGTCTATACTGGAGCACCCGGCATCCCGTCACCTCTGATACGGCAGACAGGGGGCTGACGCTGGAGAAGGAGCCGCCTCGCGGGGGCGTTACCGCGCAGTATTCTGACCTGAGCAGGAAGTGGTGCAGCCGCGGACTCTCACACTGCACCAGCGGCAGCAGGAGGCTCAGGATGTGCCGCGTGCGATCCATCGAGGGGTCCATGTAATCTCTGCCGGGAGAGAGGGGTCAATAACCACAGAGGATCCTCCAAGACACACCGAGAGCAGGCGTCCCCTGTATAACAACAGTGCGACGCCTGAGAGCGCAACCTCCGTATAACAACAGTGTGACGCCAGAGAGCGCAACCTCCGTATAACAACAGTGTGACGCCAGAGAGCGCAACCTCCGTATAATAACAGTGTGACGCCAGAGAGTAACCTCCGTATAACAACAGTGTGACGCCAGAGAGCGCAACCTCCGTATAATAACAGTGTGACGCCAGAGAGCGCAACCTCCGTATAACAACAGTGTGACGCCAGAGAGCGCAACCTCCGTATAATAACAGTGTGACACCAGAGAGTAACCTCCGTATA